>JAXGGA010008577.1:0-56035 GCA_038373865.1 Uloborus plumipes | reverse complement strand
CAAAGAAATAAAGCAAAATTAAACCCCATTTATCCTATTTAGTAGTACAAATTTTAATTATATGAACAAATGCACATGATATTTTCAAACATTTATGTTTCAAAACATTTTTATGTACATATATAAATGTTATGTACAAAATTTACTATATAACATAATAATATACATAGTAATACAAACAATACACCAACAGCCTGATTATGAAAGCCAGAAACTGCAGTTTTGTCTTTGTTATGGACTTATCAGTCAGAAATTGTAAATATGTTAGCTGAAGGAAGATGTCTTGAAGTTGAGATAATATTCAAACTAGTACATAAAATTAATTTAATAAATCAGCCAGAATCCACAAGCAATGGTAAGGTTCAACTCAAAAAATGAAGGCCAAAGGTTAGGTAGTATGTAGTTAGCTACCGCCCATAAGTCACATTTGGCTGAACCATCCTAAGTTTGATTATGTTTTAAGGGATATTGGAATAAAGATTTTCAAGTAAAAAAAAGGATTTAATACGCTTGTATATTGTATACTGAATAACGTTGAAAATGTAAAACTGAGAAGGGGAAGCAAAGTGATGAAAATGCAACAAGAGATATCTGCAAACAATAAGTGATCTTTATTTCAAAATATTTGAAATACGGAACAAGAATGGCGTTGGTTTAGCTAGAAGTAGGGCCACAGTGGATGACGATACATCAAACAAATATCTATATAGAGATAATGAGAGTATGGATAGTGTAATAAGGAGTGGCTCTCAATTCCCTACCAACTATTCAGCACAATTTGTCTTCCAAATGCGGTTGTAGCAGGGTTTGCAAACGACTACCAATCACATCCCAAATGTGTTTCATTGTTGAAAGTTCAGAAGAAATAGGTAGCAATGGAAACATCTGTAACCAGATAAAGAACATCAGCTCATACTTGCATGCGATTAACTGCCCAGTACCCTTTATGGCAGTGTTATAAATAAGAATTTACATCTAGGTCTCATGATGGCAACAAGGATAAGTTGGGCCTCAAAACAAACCTAGGTGATATTTTAAATGAACCAAACATTTTTTTTTTTTCTCTTTATTAAACACACTGTAGTTATGCACTGCTGAATGCTACACAATCTAGGTAGATGCATGTAAATTATATAAAAGAAAATTAAAGACAAAATTGTATGTATTTGAAAATTACTTTTACAAATTTATCCTTAAAAAAATACTTCAATGTCATCTGAAACTGTAGATGTCAAACTTGGCACCACTGGCTGGAAATCTAGGAGTGAAGACAAGTCAAAATTTTTGGTCGCAAAACACTTTTAACAACTGCTTATTTCTAACACTGATATTGGGCACTCCCTGAAAATATATGGGGGTGTCATCAGCTGCAGTATATCACTCATGTACATTGCAGGGTTGCCAATCAATTCTGGGAAAAAATCACCGTGATTTACCAATCTGAACATGCAGCATTACAAACAAACATATATTTGTATAGTAAGAACATTAATATCCTGACAGTTTCATCACAGGGAAAAAAATAAATTGAATAAAAATAAATTAAAAGAGAAGTAAAGAATTCATAGAAGCTGAAATAGCATGGTGGCTGAACACTTGCAATTCACTTTTTATTTAAAAACAAGAAGTTCTGTCAAGAACTAAACGAGCCTACTTTCCCGTACATCGACATCGGCATTCTAGCATCTGATCATTATTCTCTTGATTATCTAAGACTAAAAATTATGTCAAACATACCTTTTTAGCACTTGAAGATGATTTCTAAAAGCAAAATATACCCCTTTCATCAGATGAAATAGACACATAAAAAGTAAATAAATGAATAAATAGTTTTGTCGCACCTTTTAAAGAATGTAACTGTTACAGTTCTTCCGTAGAAAAATTCCTCAATTGTTTTCAAAAAAAAATTAAAAGTACAAAGTACATCAAAACACATTTTATCAAAGAAAGAAAAAAAAAAGAAAATAAAACTCGTCCGTTGATAAAATGTCTCGAATTTCACTTTTAATCCGTTGCCAGTTGTTAAATATAAATAAAGAATAAAATGCCCTCGTGAATGAAACATTTTTGTTACAAAAAAAATCGTCTGCCAAAAATAATAATAATAATAATAATAAATTCAATAAAACAAATGAATAAATAAACAAAAAATCGTCTGCACAGTCAGTCATTTTTTTTCGGACTGTTTACTCAAAAGTTATTAGGGGTGACAGCTTGCTTGAGCGGTTCAATGTTGAACGAAAAATTGTTCAAATCGGAAATGTAAATACGGGAATGAAGTATCCTTGAAAAGTTCTTTCCAACAAAAAAAAGTTTGTTCAAATCGGACTGTTCATTAAAAAGTTAGTATCGCGGGACCGGTTGTTTGAACGGCTCAAATTTGAACCAAAAATTGTTCAAATCAAAAAATCAAATATAGGAATGAGCTGTACTCGCCGAGATCTTTCCAACAAAAAAAAGTTCGTCCAAATCGGAATGTTCATTCAAAAGTTATTAGGGGGGGGGACAGACAGACCGACACACAAATTCCCCATCTCAATACCCTACTTTCAAATTTTTAATTTTTCGATATTCATTTTACCTCTTTATATTTTTAACTTGGCGATATTTTTTGGACTTGGCGATATTTTTTTTAACTTGGCGATATTTTTTGAACTTGGCGATATTTTTTAGATGCATTAAGCTACTTTTAATACTTTTTTCGTCTTTCTTTTATTTTTAACGGGAAAGTAGGCTAAAAAGAACACATCCTAAACCATTTATTACTGGACTAAAAGATAAAAATTTAAAAGTTAATCTGAACAATAAATTGTTAATTTGATTTAGATGACACTTCTTCAGAAATTTGTTTTAAATATTTAACATTCACAAATGACAATAAAACATTGCATACAGGTAATATATACTATTCAGAACCACTGCGTGACAATAACTTAATTTTGACAATAAGTGCTGCTACAATTTTTGTGCTTAGCATGACGCATGCGAGAATACTTGAAAACTTTATCAAATGAAACAGAGCTGGATTTAACAAGACTAAGATTAACAGAACTCTACAGTAGTTCTTAAAATTATAAAATTCATTGATATTTTTTTTCATACAAGCACTCTGCTACAGTGAGCAATGCAGCTCCTTTAAGCTCATTATAAGCGAGTTCGACTGTAAATATATACCTTTGTGTGCAATTTCAGATCCGGTGCGATTACAGACCCGGAGCGGTAATTCATGGTGAGTAATTTTACTTTAGGGAGTAATTTTACTTTAAAACATTGGGAAATTTTTTCAGAATTCAAGTATTTATATTTTTTATCAACTCAAAAATCTATTTTGTGTGTCACCCCCCGCCCCCAGACGGGGGACCCACAGGGTATACCGCATTCCTCCCCGCCCCCAGTAGTAACGTTACAGCTTAAATGTAATCTAAAATATACCAAGGTTTCAGTGTTTATGTTTTCTGAAACTCTTAAATGCGTTATAGGTGTCACACATCACCCTCCTCCAGAAGGTTGGGGGTGGGGGAGATTACGAAGAAGCAAATGCCCTCGTAATTGTGCTGCTGTTTTTGAAAGATTAAATGCATTTGTTCAACTTGGATAAAAAATTCTGAATTAAAGAGCCTGTATTTTTCATAAACTCTTAAAACCATTTTGCTGTCACACCTCACAGGGGTGTCATCCAGGTAAACCCCCCCCCCCTTGGATTAATGAAAAAAAAAAATTGTAAATAAAGAAGCTTACTTCCAAATTCTTGACATCGTGTAAAACATGTATAGCATCAGTGTACGTTTTCGGAGATTTAAATGAATCACTGGAATTCTTCCTTTTTAAGTCGGATATGTTGTCTGTTTCATATGACTTATTCTTAGGGACGGCATTAGCAATATGATCTTCACTTTGAGAAATAGTTGATGATGATCTTGTTTTACTTAGAAGGTCTTGTAAACATACCTATAAAAAGCAAATCATGTATAAATTAAATACATCCAAATGTTCTAATCATTAACACATAGGAACTCGCGGTTGTTCTTTATGATATTCACAAAAATACTAAATCAAGAATAAAATATTTCAATCAACATTAATATTATTCTGCCTACGTAGTAAATGTTTTACTGCTAGCACAGCCACAACTATTTTCTGATTTTTTTTTTTTTTTTTTTGATCAAAACAACTTTTATAAAACTTAAATTTATTTGATTGGAAACCAATCTCATTGTTGGACGATGATTTCAGAAAACTCGATTTAAAATGTCTATCTGTTGCCAGTTTTTATTTGTTAACAATTAAAATTCTTATAATAGATTTTAGTGTAAGAATTTTCAATTTTCGTGTTTATTCTGCTTTTGTAACTAGAAAATTTTACTTGCAAGGATTATCTTTCCTTTGCCGTGTTTGCCATATCCTCCCGAAAACATTTAAATATATTTAGATTTAAAATGCTTTATGACCAAAGAAGTTCGTTTTAATATGAAATTTCAAAACAGGGTCAGGGTTTGTTTTAATTTTTAATTTAATCTTAGTACTTGTTTAACGAAATATTTAGAAAAATGTTTATTTATCAGATTAAATATTAAGTGAGAACATCATTAATGCAATTAGTGTTCCCACTAGGCCGTTTTTGAAGGGCGCAGTGCTCTGCCCTTTTTCAGATCAGCAAAATGCGCCCTGCCCTAATTTTAGTCCTCAAACTACACCCTGCCTTTTCAAAAATAGCAAAATTGCGCCCAGTATATAAAAAAAGATGTCTCAAGCATCGTATAGCCGATCGCGATATCGATGCAATTTCTTTTGGCCACAGGGATCGTTGACAAAAACGTGCATGCATTGTCTTTGTCCCCAGCATTGCACCCTGAAAATGCAAGCTGAAAATGGCTCATGAAGAAAAGGCATTTAAAATCCCAGACAAAGAATGAATAAGATTCCAAGAATTGAAAGTCTTATCAGTAAAAAAGCATGTTTTCCCTTTTCTTCCCAAAGAAAGTAAAGGTTAGAAAAGTTAGAAAAAGGTCCTGTTATCCAGGAGCCCAGAAGCAAAAACTTTCTAGCCGGTCTGCGACACTGATTTGGTCAGGTGGAAATAATCTGCAGCATTTTTATTAGTTTTATTTTAAGTTTTCATATAATACGCAAACATTTTACAGGGTGCGTACTCCTTCTTTAAAATTAAAATTGAGGAATATTTAAGGACTTTTTAACACATTTGCTGCTGATAAGTTGCTCTTTGGCAAAATCTCTCAAAAAACACCTGTTAAACAATACTGATTGAAGTAGAGAAACTTAACCTTCTTAACATCAAGCACTTTTGAAGAGTCTGAAAATTTTTTTAGGACACAACCATAAATATTTAAATAATTGATTTAGAAAATTCGATTGATTACTTACATACAATACCAAACTGTGTGCAATGAATTGTAAAAATATTTTTTTAATTGCATATTACATTAATATGTTAACTATAGGAATTCACTACACTAAACTTAATAAGAATGTATTTCTGTCCTCCAATACGGTAAAAGCGATTGTTTTCAATTGTTAGATTCATTTGTGTACGAACTTTATTAAACATAAAATCAAATTCAAGTATTTAAAAAAATATTTACTTTGAAAACAAATGAAACAATTATGTGGATATTTTTTTGTAATTCAGTACTTTCCTAAAAATGTGTAACTGCAGTTTAAAAAATGAATAAATTATTGAAATAAAAAGTAAAACAAATCATTTTAAAATAGTATTAGTTAAAGCAATTTCCACCTTTCAAAATAAATCAAATAATTACAGGATGTAATAGGATTGAAGTCTCAAACATGCCGTACGATTTTTGGGGAAGCACAGGCTTGATGTTTCAAAACAAATACGGTTTTAGATATGTGTGATGGAGAATACGAAAATTTACAGCACTTGATATTTATATTAAAATCGCAAAGAACATTCGTGTGATTTTAATATCACAAGATCAAACTACTGTTTTATGAATTTGCGTAATTTTTTCAATAGTGAGAGGGGTTTCTTTTTTTGTTTTCTATTTTTTAGTATGAACTTATTTCATTTTTAAAAGAAGTTATTTTAGCTTCAAAAGTTGAATTCTCTTTAAAATTAAAACTGCAAGAGCAAAGCGAAACATTTGGCCGCGAAAAATCGGGAAAAATGAAACTGAAGGAAAGGCGGATATTCATTGGCATGCTTGATACAGTCTTTAAAAAGTCATCATAATAGGAAAAAAAAGATCACCCACCCCCAAAGGGGAAAAGAGTCATTTTCCTTAATTAACTCGTTTAGTGACCACTATAATTCAAACAAATGTTACTTTTGAAAGCACAAATAGTTAACCTAACAGTGAATCTACGCTTCTTTACATTTACTACAAGCAAGGAGGAGCCCCCCTCCCCCCAACATAAATGTTTTCTGCAGGAGTGGAAGAATCGCAAATAAACCAATCACAAAATATCTTTCCATTATTTTTCGATTTTCAGCGCCGCTCAGCTAATCTGCTAACCAATCTGTTAAAGAAAGATTTTAAAAATGTATGATGAAGGTACAAAACATTGGATAATTTCAGTTTTTTTTTTTTTTTTTTTTTGAAGATGAAGAGCATCACTTTCTGGCTCACCAAAGACATTTATTTTCTCTCAATTTTTGTTGAGCTGCATTTGATTTTTCCCTCCCTTTCTTTCTTTATTTCTCTTTCTTTTAAAAATTAACTGCAGAGTGATGACAAATCGGCGACGCACGTCTCACGTCTCTCAATTTCTGCTACTGGGTCCGTGAGGGGGCAAGGGGAGAGAGAGCAAGCATTGTTTCATTCCTCCCCATTTAAGCCTCATCCTTGATCTTCTGAGAATTCACTTTCAGAGAGTGAGGTGGTGAATACTTCCTAGTATTTTCACCTGTAGGACAGGGCTGTCTGTTCCAGGAAAAGTATAGAAGGGGTACTTATTTCCCAGAAAACTCCCATTGTCCATGACTTACTTTAAAAAATGGCGAACGACACGTGCGCCGAAAAGTATGCGATCTTGTAGATGCCTTTTGCAAAACGGAAATTCAAAGAGCAAGAAATAAAGAATTAAGATGCCAGTAGAAAAATATGAGGACTAGTGACATGTTTCAAGCAAAGGCAAGCTTTGTTATTTAAATATTAATCCTTCCATTATAGTATTATTTATTAAAAAAAGGTTGAGCCTCATGAGTCATAAAGGAAGTCTTAAAACCCAAAGTCATTATCTGCTGCATAACAAACAAATGCTTGTCTATTTAGAACTTTTTGGAACATGTGAAAAAAAGATGGAGACAATAATAATGAATAAAAAAATAATAAAATTAGCAGATCGCGCTTGAAATGTTTAAACTTCAAAAAAATAAGGAGTGCGTGTCAATCAGCCATTTTCCCGACTTGGTAAAAAAAAGTTCATTTTCAAGTGCTTAAAAAAGTTTTGAAAGTTAATATGTGTTCTTGATGTCCATAGGTATTCATTGAATTGTGATTTTCTTTTTTAACTGTTCATTAATACAATTTTCTTTTTTTTTAAACATGTTTCGATATGCTTAATACACGTGCGTCGCAAAAAAATGCCTGCCGTGTTTGAGATTTAAACCCTTTTGCATCTTGTAAATATTTTATTCTTTTAACAATCAGAAATTATTTAGACACTTGCTATTTTATATTAGCTTATTTTGTCTTTTATTTGTACTGTATTTTCGGGGAGATAAGCTGCACCACCGTATACGCCGCACTTGGCAAAATTCGGGAGAAAAAAAAAAGTGTTTCATCAGATACGCCGCATCGGCGTATAAGCCGCATAAAACAGTTAAAAATTTAATCTGCAAAAACGTATGCTGCTGCAGTATACTCGTATTGACATCATTCAAAAACATAGACAATAATTTAAACGTTGCGACATTTTGGCGATAAATGCAACTTATAGTAACCCTTGGCCTCTTGCTGGTTAGTTTCTACGGCAACCTTATTTCCCATTCCTTCAGCAATGGGTAGCTGCGCGTGTTTTTTTTTTTCCTTTGGATTCCTCATGGTTAGTTTTTTTTTTCTTAATTTATTCCTGTTCCTTATCACAGGCGATTTTGATTTTTTATTTGCTTTTATTAGATATGTGGGTTATTGTTGAAGTTTTTTTTTTCTTAATTTATTCCCCTTCGTTATGGGATCCGATCCCATTAAAATAAAATAAAATCTGAATAAGCAGAAATGCTGTCACCCTTTTTAAAATAGAACTGTTCAAGAGCATTGCAGTAGTAGCTTTCGATGTTACTCTAATTTGCTTTGTTTAAGGTAATGAATAAACATAAAATGTACTTTTAAAAAACAAAAAAGTCAAACAAAAAAAACCACTTTTACATCGTATAAGCCGCAGGAGTTAAAATTCAGTTTTTAAACACGTATAAGCCGCGGCTTATCTACCCGAAAATACGGTAAATGAATTACTTTATTTTTTTAAACCATGTCAACAATGAACCCTATTCCGCCGAAAATTGCCTCTTGTGACAGAAATTTCAATCCTTTTGCATCTTTTAAACATTTTAATATATTTGATAATAGGAAGTTGTTTTTACATATGCTACCCAAGATAAGGTTATTTTATGCTTTCTTTAAAAAAATCATAAAACAAATTTTATGAAACATGGCAACATTAAAGCCATATTTCGAAAATAATTACTTTTTTGTGTATGAGATTTCAATCCTTTGCATCTTGTAAATGTTTGAAATTTTTTAACAATTAGAAGTTACTTCAATCTTTGCTACATTTGATTAGGTTGTTTTATTTCTCATTTTAATTATTTTGCTCCAAAACTTGTCTATAAATTATTTCAAGTTAAATAGTCATTATTTGCTTATTGGTTATCACTGATTTTGTGCAAAAATATTTAATATTTTAATTTATGTTTGTTTACAATGTATTTTTTTAATATTCAATTTATATTCATCATTTTCTTTATCATCAAAAATACTTAATGGCATAATTTATATTACTAGAAGAAATAATTTTAATGAAATAATGAGAGGTTTATCTTTCCAACTTTAAATTCTAGCTCAAATTGTTGATCTATGCATTTGTTTCCTAAATTTCCTACACTTTTGCCACATGCATTTTCAATTTCTTACCAGAATATTTTTAAGTGCAGTAATTTTGGCGTAAAGAATCTGAAGTTGCAGTTAAAGGGCTATTTATCTGATTTTTTGGAGCAGCACAGGCAAACCTTCTTAGCGGGAGGGGGGGGGCAGAGCTCAGCAATATTCGAAGGGGTGTGCCCCAGCTCTGGGAGTGGGAGACACCACTTTGAAGTAGTGCCCTTTTTGCAATAAATAGTGCCCCTTTCAGACAACAGCACCCTGCCCTTTTTTTCCTCTAGAGTGAACACTAAATGCAATAAAATAGTTTCAGAAGGGTAAATTAAATGGGCTATCCCGTGTAAGTTTCCAATTTTTTTAGGAACACCAACAAAATTTTAGTACAATTTTAGGAGATGCAAAATGGTTTAGGATATTTGGAAAATTTAGAGGGAATGTGAACCCTACTTACTACCTGTTTTTGTGAATTTAAATTGTAATTGTAAGAGACGACAATATTATCTCTTTTCATAGTTGCACGGAAACTTACTTTCAACTTTTCAATTCTCTTCAAAATTTTTGGAGTTTCACAAATTTGCTTTGCAAGCTCGAACTTCTGAAGAGATTCTAATAACCTTCCTTCTGCTGCTAATCTTTTGCCCTCGTTTTGCAGGAAATGAAACTCATCAATTTGTGTGGGAGATAAATTTTCAGCTATAGTCAGAGGCATAGCTGTTTGCTGAAGTAACTGTAAATAAACCAAATGTTAAATCAGAGGAGTTTCTTACCTGTACCATTTTTAAATAATTTATGGCATATTTAACAGCAATCACTTCTCAATAATCCCTTCGGAAATAATTTTCCAAAAAATAATAAATGCTCATTTTTCAAAAATTCATACTTTAATTCATATATTCTGTTTCGAATTAATACATTAAATAAAAACATAAATATCAAACAGTCTTGTTGTTTTACATCAGATAAACTTTTGAGATAAAAACCTGAACCAAAATATTTCCGAAATTAAGAACAAGATCACTCTTGCTTTAAAATTCAATCACAAGATATGGAATTCAAATACTTAATTTATATAAATAATAATAGCACGCACTTCATTTAAGCGAAATGCTTTTCACAAAAATATGAACGAACTAGAATAATGTAATACTTATAAAAATAACAAATATAACTTACATCAAAAATTTAAATTGAAAACAATTTCGCTTAAAATAAAACAAACAGCAGTTTGGTTAAATTGCAATTGCATTGAAATATTACGATTACGCATTAAATTCAATTCATAAAATAATATATTTTGACAGCTCACGTCGTCGTTTACCACGCCAAAAAATTTTTCAATCCAAACCACAAATTTGTGATTGGCGGGGATTTACGTTGCCAATTTTTAAAGTATAAAGTTTCAGACAACATTAGTTCTTGGCGGAGTAGGTAGGTACGTAGTCTACGGTAGGTATAACTGGAGGCCAGTGCCAATACGTTTTGAATAGGGACTGTTAGTTGCAGCATTTTCTTCGCTTTTTAACCGACTTCAACAAAGGAGGAGGTTATCAATTCAAAGCGTATGTTTTTTTTTTGTTTATAGGGCAGTAGCAGCCACGTGCTTTTTGCATAGCAACGGAGCCTGACAACCGTTCCTGGTGGACAAGCAACTCCATGTTTACCGTATGTATAGCATGGTATTGCGAGTGCGCAGTTGTTTTTCTAGCCTTTTTTAATTGTAAAATGTGTTTTTAGTCTTTGGAAAGCCTTCATAACAAAGCAAAAAGAAGATACATTGGTAAAATCAGGATTATTAACAAATTGGATCCGTATTTATTAAGTAAAAATAAATTTTAAACTGATGCGTTTTTAACTTGCCGTACAAATACAAAAGAAGAAAAAGAAGGATCGATAACTGCACAGTTTATGAACATTCAATGCATTAAGAACAATCAAATCCTATCAAAACAAGCATATTAGCAGACAGTTTGTTGTTATTCTACTCAGTGGTTAAAAACACGGAAAGTTCAAGAAATAATACTTTTTACTTCCTTTTACGTAGTAAAGGAAGTATTGTGATCGCGAAAAAAAAATCACTCAAATTTGAGTCTAAATTTTGATTTTGCTCACCCCCGAATGAAAATTCCTTAGTTTTTTTGACCTGTCAGCACGTGCATATGTACCTACCAACATATAAGCAGCCGAAATTTTTTTTTCAACCACCCCCAAGTTAATTACGACGAGTTTTCTCGTGACGTCTGTATGTACGTGTGTGCGTATGTGGGTCGCATAACTCAAAAACTATATGCCGTAGAAGCTTCTAGCTTGGTATGTAGGCTCTGAGGATGGTCTAGTTGTGCACCTCCCCTTGTGGTTGCATTTGAATGTTCCCAAGGGGGTGTTTTACCCCTTTTTTTGGGGTAAATCAGTGTTAATTTCAATGCAGACTCAAGTGATATGAATTGGCGCGATCACTTGGCTATATGTCGCCAAGCTTTTGGTCGCCAAGTGTTTGACGCCAACTTGGCGACATATCGCCAAGTTGGCGACAAATTTGGCGAAAAAAATATTTTTTGAATTTGGGTTCAACTTGGCGCTATTGGCGATATTTTGCGAAAAATTCACTGAATGATATTAAAATCAGCAATATTTAGAAAATTAACCATTGCAAAATATTTTTTGCATTGTTTCGTGGCAGATTAGGGGAGTAAATATTTGAATTGTTACCTTGCTCACTCCAAGCACTTTTTTTAACACTTAAGGCAACTACTAAGAAATTTACACGTAAAAGGAAGTAGTGTGGGGTCCATACCAGATTTTTTTAAATGATGATGCGTTGAAAATGAAGCATCAGTATGAAGAACAAACAAAACAAGCCAAAACTGAAAAAAGAACGGGCCAAAATAACAGTCAAATGTACAAGAAAAAAGTGCAGAGCAAATCCTCGGAAAGAAAAGCAGACGACGTTTCGAGTATGTTTAGTTGTCATCAGCACGTGGTGTTTGTTTGTCTCCCAGGATGACGTCAGCTGCTACTGCCCTGTTCGCACATAACATCTGATCTACTGAACCGATTTGGACGATTCTTTTTTTAATCGATACGAGATGGTGTAACTTAGGTACCATGTACTCATATAGGGCAGTAGTAGCTGACGTCATCCTGGGAGACAAACAAACACCACGTGCTGATGACAACTAAACATACTCGAAACGTCGTCTGCTTTTCTTTCCGAGGATTTGCTCTGCACTTTTTTCTTGTACATTTGACTGTTATTTTGGCCCGTTTTTTTTTTTCAGTTTTGACTTGTTTTGTTTGTTCTTCATACTGATGCTTCATTTTCAACGCATCATCATTTTAAAAAAGTATTATTTCTTGAACTTTCCGTGTTTTTAACCACTGAGTAGAATAACAACAAACTGTCTGCTAATATGTTTGTTTTGATAGGATTTGATTGTTCTTAATGCATTAAATGTTCATAAACTGTGCAGTTATCGATCCTTCTTTTTCCTTTTTTTTATTTGTACGGCAAGTTAAAAACGCATCAGTTTAAAATTTATTTTTACTTAATAAATACGGATCCAATTTGTTAATAATCCTGATTTTACCAATGTATCTTCTTTTTGCTTCGTTATGAAGGCTTTCACAAGACTAAAAACACATTTTACAATTAAAAAAGGCTAGAAAAACAACTGCGCACTCACAATACCATGCTATACATACGGTAAACATGGAGTTGCTTGTCCACCAGGAACGGTTGCTAGGCTCCGTTGCTATGCAAAAAGCACGTGGCTGCTACTGCCCTATGACGATATTTGTTCACTAGAAAAAAAGTTATTAAGGAAAACAGTAAATTTCATGTCATTTCCCCATTAAATGATTAAATTTTCAATTCATTGTTGCAAAAATTTTGTTGCCTCGCAACAGCAATATTAATAGTAATCATGATAAAAATTTTGAACCAAGGCTTCTCTGGAGTAAGTATGAAATATTAATAAGTAGTCGAATTTAAAGCGATTTGTCCTAAATGATTAAATATGAAATCCATTGTTACAAAAGTGGTTGATATGAAACTGTAATAATAATGATAATGAGAATTTTACATGAAGGCTTAACTAAATCAAACATGAAACTCATTAGCGGGAACGTACGTAGTATGTGTTAAAATCTTAAGAACAACGAGAAACTAAAATTGCTTTGAAATATAAATTAGTTGAAAAGCCGTTGATATTTAAATGGCTTTGATTAAGCTAGTACAGTACACAAATAAATATAAGAGAATAACAAAGATTATTTTTTAGTGTCAATAGTTTAAAATTTTAGACGCGTTGATAGTTTCTTCCTTTTTTTTTTTTTTTCACAGTTTATTTTATGGAGCATTTACTTAAGAAAATTAGGTGAAGTTTAATAATGGAAACATTACCTTATTTCATAAGTACACTTACACTAAAAAGAATGAAATAAAATAATTTTGGAAAAAAATAGAACCGACTTCAGTTAGAAATTGCTCTAAGAAGTAAAAAATAATATTTTTCTTTGAACACCATCGAAACTACTTTTAAACATAAGTTTTGAAGTCGGCGCAAAAACGATGGGTGAAATGATATTTAAGCCGGGTTCACACGAGCCTGGCTTTCTCCTCGTTGCCATGGAGATGGTCCGGAGGAAACGGTACCGGGCACTGGTTGAATAACGGACGATTTTTTTTTCTTTTTCTTTTTTTTTTCTTCCTTTGATAAAATGTGTTTTGATGATCTTTGTACTTTTATTTATTAATTTTTTTTAATTATTATTATTATTTTTATTTTTATTATTTTTTTTTTTTTTGGAAACGATGGAGGATTTTTTCTACGGAGGAACTGTAACAGTTACACTCTTTAAAAGGTGTGACAAAACTTTATTTATTCGTTAATTACTTTTTACGTGTCTATTTCATCTGATGAGAGGGGCATATTTTGCTTTTCGAAATCAGCTCTAAGTGCTAAAAAGGTATGTTTGACATAATTTTCAGTCTCAGATAATCAAGAGAATAATGATCAGATGCGAGAATGCCAATGTATGGGAAAGTAGGCTCGTTTAGTTCTTGACAGAACTTCTTGTTAATTATTTAATGCCCACAAGGTGCAGCTAAATATTAAAGAAAATTAGTGGATTTTTTAAGGGTAGAGCTATTACCTCACTTCCACTGGATGTCCACAATGCGAGGCAGAGATCAACGAAGTCCTTTTTACTCTGTTTCGGATTTATGGGAGCATGTCTTCGAACTAAATACTGGAAGATAGCAGCTTTCTTCATTTTCTTCCTGTCAGGGCCGCGCCAAGCCTGATAGGCGCCCTCGTGCAAATGTCTTCTGAGCGCTTTATGCAGTAGCGTTCGATAGTTAACACCAGCAGTGATGTTTTATAGACAAATATAATTTAGAAAAAATAAGTTTCGCGTACAACTTTTTTTTTACGAAAAAAAAAGCGTGAACAACTTGTGTTTTATCGACCTAAAACACATTTATTGAAACATACTTTTTAAGATTTAAAAAAATGGTTATACTGAAAGAAAATCACTGCTTGAAATGTTTCTCTTTATTTCAGGAATACTTGGTGGCGTTCCAAGCTCTAGTTTCACCTACTGCTGTAATTTGTAATGCCCTCCCCCCCCCACTTAAAAAGTACTTCCAAATGTCGAAAAACTCTTTCACACATAACATTTTAATTTAATTCTTTTCAAAATGATTATTCCCAATTTTAGTTCTATTTTTTAAGCAGTAGGTTTTTTTAAATATCCCGAAACATTTATTTCGTTATAAGCGTAAGAAATAATAAGAATATTAAATGTTAGAAGCTCAAACTAAAATAATAGGTTTTTCAATAGTTGAATTTAAAAAAAGGACATGACTAAAATTTATTTTGTGCCAAATTCAAATTGTTCATGTAACGCAATCAATGAGTAAATGGTTCAACAAACAGTTTTACCGTAATCTCCAAGATCGCTTTGCCTGATGACCTTTTTCTTAGAGTCTTATTTCGATGTGCATTAATTAATTTTTTTTATAAGGAAAACATGCAATGGGTGTATGAAACTAGATCTGTGTATTCTTTTAGTATAAAAAAAGTTCCAAATTAAAAAAAATATATATTTCTTTTGGGAGTTAAAAAATGCGCTAAAATTAGCATATAGACAGGCTCGTTATTTTAAAGTTGTCCTGGGGGCGGGGTCAAAGGGTGAAAATTTTATCTGTCAACAACAAAAACCACGCCAACTGTTAATATATTGATTTCTCAAAGCCCCCCCCCCACCCCCTTACAACAAAGGGCCTGGTTTTCAAGAATAGCAGTCAACTCTCAATCATTTCAAACAAATATTCTATTTCAAACAACACTTCTTCATTACCGTGCCCCAAATAGACTTCATCATTTTACCGAAAATAAATAATTACAAAATTTAAAAAGTGTGAAGCTGGCTAAAAGTCAATACTAAATATTGTAAGTTTAAAAAAAATTTGCATGTGCGAGAAGACACACACACGACTTTCTTACTGCAAATAACTCAACAAATTGGGGGGTAAAAACAAAACGACGTTTTTGACATGAACTATACGAAACCTACTGTCAAGTGCTCTAACACCAGTGGAAAGGATGAGACTATTCTATTGTGCCCAATCAGTATATAATAAAAATTTATAAACAGAAATATTTGTAAGCTGAAATGTGAAATTCTTGACATTGAAAATAAAATAGTAATAACATTTACCAATTTAAGTGATTAAAAATATCGTTAAACATTTAACTAGAAACATAAAGGAATAACTCTGAATTTTAACTATTGCTTATAAAACCAAACTACTACTCGTCAAATACTACTCTTAAAAAGTTTTCAGATTCACTTAAATTCCTATCTAGCGTAACGTTCTGTTTTTCGTGTAGCCTAAAATCGGATCATGACAAATATTTAATTTTGGAATACAATGTACATTTTTACTTCATATCTCAAAGTTATTTCGAATTCAATAGCTCCTTGAATACACCATTGTGTTTGGGGAAAAAAAGAAATATTTTAAACATCAAAGTTAATGTAGCTATAAATATCTCTCGAATTTGCATTTGATATATGTAATTAATCACACTTTTTTGTCTGTCGAAATATGACAACAGGATACTGATTATACTTCTTGAATTGAAGTATAAATATTCCCCTCAAAATCAGAAACTGAAATCTTTCCCAGAAAACCAATAAAATCCGGATTCGTAAAAAGGCATTAAATTTAGTATGAAATACGAATGGCATTGTCCAAAGGTCTTTTTTTTATTTAAAAAACTAGTGTTTGAAGCAAAGAGGAGATAATCGGGTGATTATGGTCAAATTGTTCCTTTTGAAACTGAAAAGTTTACCTAAACTGTTGTCTACATGTCTACAACATGTAAATATTACGCACAAGTAAATAACATGCAAATATGCTTACCGTATTTTTTTATGTACGATAACACAAAGCAGTCGAATCCCCCACGAACAATTGTTAAAATACTAAAATGCATTGCACTAGAGAAAATCTAACGTAGTATTAATTCAATTGAAGGAAGAAACCTATTGAAGAGCAGAAGATTTGCTTGGACTCTTTTGCTTATAAACTTAGACATGCTGAAGTAGCTTACACGGCGCCTGGCGCCTCTTTCGCAAGAAAAGTGCTGATGTATGCATCAACATCCCGTGTTTCCAGTGTAAAAGATTAAGCTTTTGAATAGCTTGTTAAGACAAAGCAAGGTAATAATTTTTCATTTATGAATGGGCAGCGAGACAGATTGCTTGTCTCATTTAGCAATGTAATTTCATCGCCGTTCGTTTCCCGAGTTCGTTTTTTGAAAAGTTCAATTATATTTTCAACTTTAATTTTGAATTAAATTTTTTTTTTGTTCAGAGCTTTTTTGGTCGGTAGAGCTCGGCGCCTTTTAGGCTCTGGCGCCCCCGTGCGCCGCACGGCTTTGCACATTGGCACGGCGCGGCCCTGCTTCCTGTTAAGTAACAATTTTGCTTCGATCGTGCATGCTAAAATTTTCTGAATACAGTCTAGAGGGAAAAAAAATCATTTTTAGTAAGATTATATTTTGTGGTTCAAACATAGTTCAAACCCCTTCAGTCAGAATAATGAAATTGTTAACCAAGAACGTTTTTATTTAATACAAAAAGTGGAACTACTTTGATATACCCCTCAAATCGGAAATTTGGCGACTTTTTTTTTCTCGCCGAGGAAAATACTGTCGGCCCCGCTTAAACAAATACTGTCGGATCCAAGAAATATTATTCGATTAAACGGGGTATTCGATTAAGCGGGGATCTTTAACATTATGTCTATGGCATCGGTTCCGAGATATTTTATTCGTATTAACCATATTTTGCCAACATTTTTCAGAGAAACCATTGAAAATTAAAAGAAGACTATTTGTACCATTACACGAATGTGTGGTAATGAATGAAATGTATGCGAATGCTCTTAAAGAACCTGGATCCATTAAAATTTATGTAGTTGAATTGTAGTTGCGTATTATTCTATACATTGTTTTTGCGCCGACTTCAAAACTTATGTTTAAAAGTAGTTTCGATGGTGTTCAAAGAAAAATATTATTTTTTACTTTTTAGAGCAATTTCTAACTGAAGTCGGTTCTATTTTTTTCCAAAATTATTTTATAATGCATTCTTTTGCATTTCTTCATACATTTTTGTTGTTTTGACGTCATGTAGATAATCGGAAAATTTTGGGAGCTCCCGAATGAGGGAGTTTATAAATGATGTCAATGATCGGACTGAGAAGGGGATATTGGTCCATACGTCAAATTGCAGCTGATACCCACATGGATGCAAGCACTGTGCATCGGCTGTGTCGGAGATGGTTGGAAAGAGGAAATGTAGCCACATTGAGGGGTGCAGCCAGAGTGACGTCAGACCTCTTGGAGCGACGGATTCACCGACAAGCTGTGGCGGACCCGCAAGTCACTTGTACGTCGATTCTGCAGCACGTGCAAGGTATCCTGGATGTTCCTGTGTCGACCAGAACCATTTCCCGTCGACTGGTTGCACGTGGCCTGCAATCACGGCGCCCGCTAAGAAGACTGCCATTGACCTCACAGCACAGACTCCAACGATTGGAATGGTGCCGGACCAGAGCGACGTGGATGGCAGAATGGCAAACCGTAGTGTTCTCAGATGAATCCCGCTTCTGTTTGTCCAGCGATAGTCATCGCATACGTGTGTGGCGTCGACGTGGAGAAAGATCGAATCCGGCAGTAACTGTGGAACGCCCCACAGCGCGACAACGTGGCATAATGGTTTGGGGCGCTATTGCATACAATTCTGTATCACCTCTAGTTCGTATTCGGGGTACTATGACGGCCCAACGATAGGTAGATAATGTACTGCGGCCGGTGGCAATCCCCTACCTTCAGGGTCTGCCAAATGCAATTTTTCAACAGGATAACGCCCGGCCTCACAGTGCTCGAATCAGCCAACATGCTCTACAAGGTGTACAGATGCTTTCCTGGCCACCATACTCTCCTGACTTGTCACCAATCGAACATGTGCGGGACGTGATTGGACGCCGTTTGCAGAACCTGTCACTGCCTCATTCAGAGGACGAACTGTGGCAAATGGTTGAAAGGGAATGGAGTGCCATCCCTCAGGACACCATCCGCAGGCTTATTGACTCCATGCCTAGACGTGTTTCGTCGTGCATCGCTGTCCGCGGAGGTCCTACTTCTTACTGAGCCGACGCCGTCCTCGCTCTAAATTTTGCTTATTTATTTTGAAATAAATATCACTTATTGTTCCATGCTGTCTCTGTCTTCTTACCAAATTTCATCAATTTCTGACCACTCCTTCTTGGTGTTGCATTTTCAATGTCGAGCAGTGTATATAAAGATGACGGTGTTTGTTTGTAACCGCTGGCCAGAAGCCCCCAAAGCACCTACAGACCTGAAACTTGCCTCAAAAATTCGAACGTACCCCGCCCTCGTGGACCTCGAAGGCCAAATTTTTAATTTCGAATTAGTTATTTTTAAATTAATTAATTAGTCTCATTTTTGGTGTATCCGCCATAATTGAGGGGGGAAAACCTTCCCACACCCCAAAACATTATATATCTTTGGAAAGGTTTTTTTTTTTTCTGAAAAAGAAAAGTTTTAGCTCGTTTCTGTCCGTTAATTAGGACACGAGATATTAATTAATCAAATTTAATCAATTTTCAAGGCCTAACTGTACGCAGAACTGAAACACTAGAGCCATTTTCCTGATCAGCTGCTCTTTTGTCCCTGAAGTTACTTTGTGGTTTAAATTTGCGTATAGATTTAAGCCTTGAAAATTTATTCAATTTGATTAATTAATATCTCCTGTTACTTACTTAACTTTCTGTCTCTGATATTTATTTGGCGAATTGTTTTAGACTTTAACATGACTTTAAGTGGAATTTAAAAGGTTGTGAAGCGCATTTGAACTAAAGGATATAATAATTTTTCTTCAGAGGAGGTTAAAGTGAATTTAAATTTATTAAGTTGACTTCCTCAAAATTCGGGGTTCCCGAAAATGTCACAATGGAACTATTATTGTTAAAAATTTAGGGATGGCTATTCAGTTCCTCTTCGCATTTGGCGTCGTAAAGTTTGGCCACAATCAGGAAATTTACCAAACCTCCCAGCCAGTGAAACACTACTTTCTCCAAATCAAAGAAAAAGAAAACGGTCTGGGAAGGAACAGTAGTTGTTTGCAGTCTAAAGAGTATTTGATTGCATGTTTAAAACATGTATTTAATGCCGCCATCACTAAATTTTTAGTAACAATAGTTCCATTCTGACATTTTCTGTAACACCGCTATTCAGTTACTTTTCGTATTTGGCGTCGTAAATTTTGGCAACAATCGGGAAATTTTCCAAACTTCCCGGCCAGTGAAATCTTGATTATTTGAGGGTCACTGTTAGATTGTAATCACTTCAAAGAGATGGTACGAAAAACGTTATATTTCTTTCCTTTTAATGTTCACATTAAAATCATGGAAGAATGGTTGTGGCTGATCTACCTGATACAATCGGTTCCCTGTGTTAATAAATTTAGATTTGGCGACCAATTTTACGTTGAAATTACGGTTAAATCGGAGAATTATATTAAATTTCAAGGGCAATATTGCTGTGGTCGTTGAGAGTTTTCGAAAATCTTGGCTCTACAGTTGTGTCAAAAGTTCCATTGAAACGTAAAAATTTCGCTAAAAATAAATAAGTTCGTCACACACACACGAAAAGAAGAAAAAAGTCTTTAAAACTAAAATAACCCTCACATTGAACACTACAAACTGAAATGGCATTAAAAGTGTCATCAATATATTTTAAAAGGTCGTGGTGCACATTTGAATTAAAGAATATAATAATTTTACTTAAGAGGGTGGAGTAAATTTAAATTTATTCAGTTGACTTTCTTTACATTTTTTGCACGGGCATCGCCGTGCGGCTACTGCTAGTTCTATATATATATATAACAGGGGTAGCCATAATACATACAAACATACCCAGACTGCGAAAAACATAACCCTTTCTTTTGGCGGTGTCGTAGCAACGCCGCCGTAGTCGGGTAAAAGAGACAACATTCATATTCTGGACCTATCGGACAGCATCTAAAATATTGCAAAAGCAATCCAGTGGTCATCAAATTTAATAAAACTGACTTCACTATTTAGGCTTTGGACATGACAGAAATAAAAAATCAGGGCACTGAATAATAATATATGTAACGTAGGTCTTTTGCCATAAAAGAAAGCAGCTAAATTCTTACCGAACTAGGAAAGTCTTTTCACTTTTCTCTAATTTTCGATGCCAAAAATACGCTGTTAAATATTCACTAAAATCGATAAAACATTTCACAGACACTTACTGATTATTGTGTAACATTTCCATTGCATCTTAATAAAATATTTGGATTTTATTTTTCAATTTATTTTTTACAAAAAATGCATTTTTCTTATTTTTCTGTTTTTCGGGGTCAAAGGGGGCGGGCTAGATATTTTTGATGTTCAAGACATTTTTTGATGAGTTCTAAATAGCTCGTGGAGCAACTTTTGCGCGCTATCCAAAAATGGGTTTCCAAAAAGAATTTTTTGGGCCTGTTTCGGTCCACCCTAATGATTCTTAATTATCATAAGAACAAACAGCACAAATTTAACTGACATCGACAACATGAAATAAGAGTAAATTTTGAGAAAGCACAAGATTCATTTCAGTTTATCAATGGAAAAACATACTTCATTCACACTTATTGATCAGAAAGTTTTGATGCAAACTAAACGTGTTTAATCATTCCTTGGAAAATTGACGTTACTTGTAGTTGCTGCATAATAAATGAGTAACTTCGTATAGAATCTTCACGAGCTAAAGATTTCACGTTTTTGAGCAGCTTCTTTTCGAAATGTGGTATGTTTTTAATTGATAACGTTACTCTTATTTCACGTAGTCTATGTCAGTTAAATTTGTGCTTTGCTTGTTATTATGACAACAATCATCCAAAAACATGCGTTCTATTAAACAAGATCACGGGACGCGGGAGCGTCCCGCCCCGCCAAGAAAACTAAATACAAGCCGCCAAGAAATTTCCGTCGCCGAGAAAAATGTAAAAGAGCGACTAAGACTGTTTACGCGAGTAACCAAATCGGGGTTTTCACCCCTCTGTATCTCAGCCCCATAAAGATCCCTAAAGTTGATTTTTGGTATACTCAATCTCCAGCGGCCCCTGACGGCACGTACTGAAGCAAAACATCCAGGACCCTCAGGGGGAGGGGTGATAAAGGTTATAAAATCGCTATTTTTGGCAGTTTTTAAAAATTGTTTGACAGGGATCCAGACTAAACGGTAACTCGGATTGAGCTCTGCGTTTGCACCCACATTTATTTTGTCCCAAAGCTCGGCATAGGGGGTTTTTCGACCCTCCATCCCCTCCCCCCTCGTTTTTATTTTCCGTATCTTTTCTCCCCGGGGGTCTTTAGTGTTGATTTTTGGTATGAATATTCTCGATGAGACATTGAGGACGTTTTCCCAAAATTTACCCCCCGGGGTCATCGCACCCCGGAGTTATTAATGCTTAAAATTGGTCCGATTTCTATCTACTAGCTCTGTTCAACATCTGAGCATTTATGTTGTCATTGTTGGGCGACGAGGAAAGAAAACTCAATGATTTATAATTTCATCTGTTGCCAGTTTCTATTTGTTAACAAATAAAATATTTGTAATTGATTTTATTGCATAAGGCTTTTAAAAGGCATCTTCAATTTAGTTCATTTTAATATGAGATCAGCAGTAAGGGTTGGGGTTTTTTTTTTTTTTTTTTAACTTTTAATTTAATCGTAGTATTGTTAGCAACTAGCTTTGTTTCGCGTCGGTTCGGGTGGTACATTGTGATTGATTTAAAATTTATTCTAGACTGAAGAAGATCCTTGAACTTTTGCACCAAATGCATGCCGCCAAGAAAACCACACATGTCGGACCGCCAAGAAAAATGTTGAAGGGAAAAAAAAAACATGCAAAGTAAATTTTGAAAAGAAAAAAAAAACAGGCAAAGAAATAATATTAATGCAAAAACATGTGATATCTCTCCAAAAACAACAGTGTTGTAAAAAAATCCCCCGCCAAGAAAACCTTAAATACTCAGCCTTAAAAAGTTATGATATCGAGTTTTCCCGCCAAGTTTGTGCCAAACTACAACTAACCTGTATGTATAGTTCTTTTAAATTGTTTTCAGTCCTGCCAGGCGGGAAGTTTTTACTCATTAAGCAACCACCTCACAAGACAAAGCTTCCCGCCTGGCAAAACTGAAAACAATTTAAAAGAACTATACATACAGGTTAGTTGTAGTTTGGCACAAACTTGGCGGGAAAACTCGATATCATAACTTTTTAAGGCTGAGTATTTAAGGTTTTCTTGGCGGGGGATTTTTTTACAACACTGTTGTTTTTGGGGAGATATAATCAACAAAAATAATTGTTGATTTACATTTATATCAATCTGAAAGTTCACTAAATTTTATCATTTCTTAAAAATAATTGTAATTTTATAATTTTAGTATTTACAATTGATTACGTTGACCAATGTATATTTTTGTAAAATAACGATGCTTATGAACTTACAAGCTGTCTATTTTGACGTGTAACAACTTCCATAAGATCATATTTTTAGAGCATAGACAAATAGTGAGGTTAACGTTTTCGAAAGCAATTTTTCCCGTACTTCAGAGTCGCGCAACTTAGGATTTCACGTTTTTATACTACACGACAACATACCGAGCTGCGGCTAAATTTCCGAAAGGCGAAAGGTACCAGCTATGGCGAACCTTTTTTTAGATGTGAGTCACATTTTACAACAAACCACTCATTCTTCTAGTCACCGAGGTTGCTAAGTCGGAACCAACAGTAATTTGGAAATCGATTTTTTTTAATGGAAAAACATGACGGCTGACAGTCAGAAGAAGAACAATAACAATGCTTTTTTGACAAATTCAGGGCCGCCGTTTGGGGGGGAATACTGGACCTCTAGTACCGGGCCCGGAGCTTTGGGTGGCCCGTAAGGTTATGAACATGTTTTTCCAGTTTTAGTGTCAATAATTTTATCAAAAAAAAAAACTGTCTTTCAAAAAAAAAAAAAAAAAAATCTCGCTTTCCATTGCCGATTCTCAATATAAAACAATTGCTAGTAAAAAACACTAATGAATGAAACACTAGGGTGGTCACAAAAAAATCAATTTTTGAATTTCTTTTGCGGCACCCCCCTAAAATGTGCCAATGGGCTAGAAAATGAGATTTGCAAAGTTTTAGCTTAATCGGATAATATTAACACGTGCCGCAAAGAGGGTAAAGTTAAGAAAAACAGCGATTTTTAGCCAAAAATCGTAGTTTTTACTCTGTAAAACCAAAACTACTGATACTAGAAGCTTTATTTTGGTCTCATTTTGTAGGAAATTTTATTCTCTTTTAGTCTAATCTTATTTAAAGTTTCGAAAAAAATGATTGAATATTTTTCAGAATTTTCACAAGTCAGGCTGCAGCGTAAATCCTCGAAATTGCAAGTAACAGGGGAAATTTTTTTTTCAACTAATCTTTTGAGGCACCCCCCTAAAATGTGCCAATAGACTAGAAAATGAGATTTGCAAAGTTTTAGCTTAATCGGATAATATTAACACGTGCCTCAAAGTGGGTAAAGTTACGAAAAACAGCGATTTTTAGCCAAAAATCGTAGTTTTTCCTCTGTAAAACCAAAACTATTCATCTTAGAAACTTTATTTTGGTCTCATTTTGTAGGAAATTTCATTCTCGTTAAGTGCTATCCCATTCATTTTTGCTATCATGTCCAAAGTATTTATTTGGCATTTTTCAGGTTAAATCGTAGAGTATATCAAAAATAAGAAATTTTCATGCAAAAACCTAAAAGCATTACAATATTCAATTACATTTATTTGCTTATTGTTGGATTTACTTTGTCAATTAAAAAAGGGGTATTTTCGCGGTACTTTAGAAATAAATGAAACAAATTCCTGTGTTAAAATAGAGGAATTAAGGGGTTAAGACGGAAAGCAAAGAGTTAAAATGACAGTAAAAGCTTTAATGCACCTTTATACTTATACTGTTAAATTATATAACATTATTTTACTACTCTTTACATACAAATTAAGTTGCTGATGGCTTGGATGGGATACCTTTTGATAAATGAGGAAACTGTGCCTGCAGTTTTTCTAGGTTTGTAACGTAGGTTGGTTGCTTGGTTGGCATCTTAGCTTTTTCACAAAAAATGAGAACTCCCTTTGGTTACTTGAAGCTTTTCTGAACATCAGTTTAATTTAACGCAAGTTTTAAAGATAGTAGGTAAGGTAAGAAGGTAACTTGGAACCTGTGATTTGATGAGACATGCAGCTATTAAAAATTGTCTTTCTGTCTTAAATTCAAGCTTGTTGATCTCTGGAAACCGAAGGTGGAGCCATTCTCCATTAAATCTCAAGGATTCTGTCCCAAACTAGTTGCTTGAAGACTTGCAAAGCGAACAACTATGAATACTATATTTATAAAGTGTTGTTGGGTGACTTAATGATTTCTCGGCCCTCCCACAATAGACATGGCGATTGCACCTTTCGATATTGGGGAATCATAGTTTTCTCCCTTCCCCAGGGGGTCGAAAGCCCTAACAAGGCAGAGATTTTTAAGCTAATATTCAGCTCTGACCGCTAAGGAGGAAAGCAGCGTTTTGTATACGAAAGGGTTAAGTGACAAAACAGAAATTGCGAGTAACTAAAGTTCAAAGTTTTATTTTTGTAGTTATTGCAGCTTTTTGTTTTCTGGTTTTGTCATTAGTGTGCGTATGAAATTGGTCTATTGATATCTACTGTTTGATTTACCAAGTTTTATTTGCTCACCTGTATCTATTGCTTGCCATTATAGAGAGTGTTCATTTTTTTAAATGTAACTTAGCCCCTTCATCCTCCAATCCCTTCATTTATGGCTTGTACTGCTCATTTCATAAGCTTTACTCGCAGTTATTTATTTTATCTATGAGTTTCAAAGACATAAATTTATTATATATTCGTAATAATATTGCTGTTTTTTCTCTGAAAAGTCAACGTTATCCGTAGATTTCATCAAATTTACTAAAAGAACTTATTAATTTACATTTTAATGATTTATTTTTTCTAAGCAATTTCGAGGATTTACTCTGCAGCCTGACTTGAAAAATTCTGAAAAATATTCAATCATTTTTTTTCGAGACTTTAAATGAAATTAGACTTAAAGAAAATAAAATTTCCTACAAAATGAGATCAAAATAAAGCTTCTAAGATGAATAGTTTTGGTTTTACAGAGGAAAAACTACGATTTTTGGCTAAAAATCGCTGTTTTTCGTAACTTTACCCACTTTGAGGCACGTGTTAATATTATCCGATTAAGCTAAAACTTTTCAAATCTCATTTTCTAGTCTATTGGCACATTTTAGGGGGGTGCCTCAAAAGATTAGTTGAAAAAAAAATTCCCCATGTTACTTGCAATTTCGAGGATTTGCGTTGCAGCCTGACTTGTGAAAATTCTGAAAAATATTTAATCATTTTTTTCGAAACTTTAAATAAGATTAGACTTAAAGAAAATAAAATTTCCTACAAAATGAGACCAAAATAAAGCTTCTAGGATCAGTAGTTTTGGTTTTACAGAGTAAAAACTACAATTTTTGGCTAAAAATCGCTGTTTTTCTTAACTTTACCCTCTTTGCGGCACGTGTTAATATTATCCGATTAAGCTAAAACTTTGCAAATCTCATTTTCTAGCCCATTGGCACATTTTAGGGGGGTGCCGCAAAAGATTAGTTGAAAAAAAATTTTCCCCATGTTACTTGTGACCACCCTAATGAAACACGCTTTTTTGCGCAAAGGAAATTGCACAGCTTTTTAAAATCATCTAGCGATACAAATAACGTGAAAATAAAATCAGGTGTACACTTTCGTAACTAAAAAAAAAGAAAAGTTTTTCCAAAAAAAAAACTTTTTTTGGAATCTTTTTTTTTTTACAATATTGCAAATGTGCTAAAACGACGGCATAAAAATATGCAATTTGGGAGGGGGGAGTATGGGGGGCCCGGCATTAAAATTGGTACCGGGCCCCATCGCTGGTAGCGGCGGCCCTGGACAAATTGGCCAAAAAAAAAATTTCACGACAACTTGCGATTTATTTATGTAGTTTTTTTATTTTATTATTTTAGCAACAACTAATTTTTAGTATTTTTAATTTAGTTAATCCATTTTTCAAATTTGATAAAAGTGTTAATTAATTCTTTTTTGTTGTTTGCTCTCACTGTCACAATACAGGTTGGTATATTATTACACTTCAATTCTTAAATCTTTTCTAGCGTCTTTTCGCTGCTTTATAATAAAAAAATAATTTAAAAATCAGCGCGTGAGTCATGTGGAAACCTTTCGTGAGTCAATGCCTGATTCGCGGATCATGGGTTCGTCATCAAAGCTACAGGCGTTATCAATTTGTAATGCAGAAAAAGCCATTACAATAAAATGACATTTTCAGGCAGTTCGTAAAAAGGAGAGTAGACACTTTTGACAATAGATTTTTCTTTTCTTTCTTTTTTTTAATATCTTGATTATCATTATCTCAAATCACCGAAGCTGACTGATAGCATGAAAACGCTATACAATAGCAGTACGAAAGCATTTTAACACCTACCCTAAAAAGTATGTTTCGCAGCAATTATAAACGTGATCTGAAGATATGGTGCGCTGTATTATTTTGAAAATGTATCCTCCACTGCGGAATTTTTTTTTCAAACTCAATATCATAGCGGGATTTGTTATTATGTTCCTTTTTCATTTCTGCACAGCCTATGATCAGTGTAAGTACAACAATTTTTTACTATGTTAATACTGCACAGAGGTATCATGGGCACAAAGAGGTCCACCACTAGCATAAAACAATTTACCTTTAGAGAATATAAATGAATACAATAGGCTTCAGATTCATTACCCCTACCTGTGTATGTGGGCAACGTAATAGAATAAATCAGCAAAAAATGAAGCTTTT
Source organism: Uloborus plumipes (assembly GCA_038373865.1). Lineage (NCBI taxonomy): Eukaryota > Metazoa > Arthropoda > Arachnida > Araneae > Uloboridae > Uloborus > Uloborus plumipes. The sequence continues at coordinate 28,411 of JAXGGA010008577.1, read as the reverse complement.
TTTCGCTCAAGTAGCTTTATAAAATTAGTTTAATTTATTTATGGCTGAAAAACTGACACGCAATCATTAAGTAATTATCGAATTTATATTACTATCAACTAGAAGAATTCTCCATATTTCCCTTCCCCGAATGAATGCATAGATAAAACAACATATGCTCCACGGATTTTGAGATATATAGCCACACATGTGGGTGATCAATGGTCAATTGAGACATTTATTAGCTGACCAGAAGGCAACACATAAACATAAAATAATGTATTACGTTCAAGGTGTTTTGTTCTTGCTTTAAAAGTTAAGTATCGTCTTGGAATGCTGGCAGAAACGCAATTAAAGTTCATATAACATAGAAGTTATCCATGATTCTTCAAAAGTTAAGAAATGTGATTATGTGACATGATACATTATGTGTGACATTATACATCAATTAAGTTTTGATATTCATCGCTATTATCACGGCTGAAGGCTATTAGCCTGTTCCAGCCTCAATATTCAATCCACCTTTTGATATTCAAACGCAAAAAATAACTATATCTCTTCCAGTTCTCTTTCAGTAATAAATATGTATATGACTTTTCCCATGATTGTGTGTGTGTTTTTTTTTTCACTTAAACATTAATGTATGTGAAAAATTAGTTTAATGGTTTGTGTCCTATTACGGTTATTTATTTTTCAAAGTATCAACACAACGTTAATAGCAAATTTTTAGCAATTTTCTTGCATTGCTATCTACTTATATTAAAAACTGAGTATCTTTCTAACTATCTTTCTTTCTATGTCACGCTTCTTTCTCCTGAACGCCAATGAACTGAAAGTCGAACCAGGTACCGACAGATAGGTAATTTTTCAGGCTTCATTAGTTTCAATCTATATAATTATACGATTTTAATTAGCGAAGATATCAATTAATAAGTAGTCAAATTTAGAGCGATTAAGCCTAATAAATGATTAAATATGAAATCCATTGTTGCAAAACGTGGCTGTTATGAAACAGTAATAACAATAATCAAGGAGGTTAAAGGGGAGGAGCTAAATCTCTGCTATCTAAAAGTGGCAACGAATTCTCACCGCCGCCAGGGGAAAAGCTCCCTACTTCCTACGGGAGTCAATGTAAATGATACTGAATCTGTCATCTTTTTAAATGCTGATATGGGAAAGAAAAAAAAAAATTTTCAACTGGATTTTGGTGCAAATCTTCGATTGACATTATGAATTAAATATGATTTTCATCCCACGAAAATAGGTGCCGTATTCTTTGAGAAATAGGTTTAATCGAATGCACTTACCAACTTGCCAAATCTGACAGAATCTCATTTTTAAAGACTGCTGTTGGCAAGAATATTTCTATTTAAATTGGAATTTTGCTCAAACCATCGATTAACATTATGAACTAAATATATTTAATAAATATATTTAAACTAATAATTATTTTGTCTACTAAATATATTTAATTAATAACAAAATTAAATACTGACAAAATTAATTTTTTGCCTCATGCTTAATTTATCAACAATTTAGAGAACTGATTCTCAGCAAAAATTATATCGTACAATGCAAAGAAAATGTCACATACAGTCGCATATATGTCAAACTAGGTGACCCGTGCGGAATTCCGCAAAAAAAAAGAAAAAAAAAAAAAAAACTCTAAACTTAAAATTTAATACGACAATTTTTATTGGCTTCATTTGCACAACATCGCCATCTACTGCCGTCGTTCTGACAACTTTTCAAAGAGATCAAAGACACGTTCACTTTTACAACTACACTGTTAAAAAATGTCCTGAAAATAACGAAAAAATATACGGCAGCTGAGTTGCCGGAGTGTTTCCGTTTCGTTAATTATATTTCCGTGATTTTGAGAAATGTCAGTTCATCATTTTTCCGTTCCTCATTTTTTCGTTTCTTAATTCTCCGTTCTTCATTTTCTCGCTTCCCCGCTTATACGTTATAGGCTTATACCTAGACGCTTACACTTATATATACATACATACACACACAAATATATATATATATATATATATATATATATATACATATATATATCTAATATATAAAATTCTCGTGTCACAGTTTTCGTTGCCATACTCCTCCGAAACGGCTTGACCGATTTTGATGAAATTTTTTGTGCTTATCCAGTATCTATGAGAATCGGCCAACATCTATTTTTCATCCCCCTAAATGTTAGGGGTAGTCCACTCCTAAATTTTTTTTGTTCGCACATAACATCTGATCTACTGAACTAAAACAATATGTGTTATCGTAAATCCTTACTTCAATGAGCGACCCGATGGTCAAGTGGTTAGGCGCGTCAGGTTGAAGTTCCTGATGGAATGAGATCGAATCCAGGTCCGCAAGGGTTTTTTCGAACGGCTGCATGGTTTTTTTTTTTTTTTTTTTTGAATGATTTTAATGATTGTAATGTCCTTATGCAGGTACATCCCTTCATGGGGATCTACCCCATATTTTTTTATAGTACAAAATGACAGTTTTGGTCGGATCTTTGTTAAAATTGGCAATGGGGTCCTTCGATGCTGTAGAATTTTCTTATGGACGTTTGCGCCATTTTTGGGGGCTTTGAATCGATTGTGGCAATAAATGGTTTTTGATTTGCGGCACTTATATTATTTTTTCAAAAATTATATACACTATCAATTATATTATGTTAATTTTTGTACCTTTATAAAATTCTGTATTTTATACCTTGCATTTACGTCAAATTCAAGGTAAAATTAAAAGTCAAAAATTCTGAAGAAGATAAATATATGTTAAAAATTAAAGTACCGTAAAATGGGGTTAATCGGAACACTTTTCAGCTTTGATCGTAAAAAAAGCAGTTAAAAGATTTTTTTTTAATTTTATTTTTTGGATAAAAACTTCGGTCTTGCTTTACTTTTGATATTCCAAGCAAAGACAAAAGATTTTGAACAATTACTATTAAAATATATAGCAAATTATGGGTGTTCCGAATCACCCCGCTGATAGGGGTCAATCGGAACACTTGTTAAAATTTTTATTTTTTTCAATTTAATCTGTAATAGGTCTCACAAACATGAGTAATATTGATGGGGGAGAATAAGAACAGATAATTACTGTCAAATAAATGTATAATTTCAGTACCAGTAAACGTTTATAATTTGTGAAAATTCAAAATAATTTTGAACTTATGAAAAATGAAAAGTAATTTTAAGAAATACTTTTGAATTGAAATACAAAGATTTAACATGAATGGAAGTCACTCATATCGTCCACAAATATGTACTTGTCCTTAAAACTTGCAATTGTGACTTGACTTAAGTTTTTTCATAACATCTCCTGGGATGAACTCTACCTTTTCTTTTGTTTTTTGAAATTTCTGGGTTTCGGGGATTGTCCTGAAAGATTTTTTCGCTTATTCATCACTGTCTGTGTGCTGGACGTTTACTACATAAAGTCTATGTGACTTTCCCCCTTTTATTTTAAGTAAAAAGAAGTCTCCTGGAGAAAAAATCTTTTGAAATCTGCAACTTTTGTCATTCTAAGATCTAGTTGCTCACGAGAAGGGATAAACAGTAATAAATCCTTGTCCTTGTCTTGATTAGAAGAATTAGGGTTAGAATCTTGATTTTTCAAACAGTTTCCTTCAAATAAGTTTGAATTGGAACAACAGAACTAAGTGTTCCGATTCACCCCGCAATTTTTTTTCCTATGGCATTTTTCAGAATTCTTCACTTTTATGACACAATTTATAAAAAATGTAAATTCTAATGTGGTATTCTGTTGTTCAGATACATGTATAATTGAAACATACCACTCATAGTTTTTAAATATAAGAAGGTTTGTTCTTGCATATAAAGTTTTGCAGTCTATGAAAATGTGATGTTTCCTAGCATTCAACGTGCAGCCCTCTTTAGAAGCCAGTAGCGTTGCCAGATTGACAAAAGTAATTTTTTCCTACTTCCTATGATCTTACCTTTCTAAAAAAAAATTCATGGCGAAAAATACTCAATAGTATATTATTTATGAAGAATTTCTTTGTACGGTCGGGAAGTTTTGTTCCGATTGACCCCGCTGTTCCTATACACCCCATTTTACGGTAACTATTTTTTGTGATTTTCATATTGGTTGTGACCAAAAAACATTACAAACAAATAAAATGTATCAAACACCATGAGTGTTGAGTTATTAGGCAAAATCTACTGTGTAAAGTTTTTTTTTTTTCACTGCGAGAGGGGGGGGGGGGGGATTATGAACGACCATTAGAGTGACAAAAATTTTTAAAAAATAAAGGTTGGATTTCCAATTATCTTGCTTCGTAATTTGAACCCGCCCCGGCTGTGCAACGGTACGCGATTAGTCATTCAAAAATTAATGAAAAACGTGATCGAGCCAGGATTTTAAATGGCAAGTTCAGAGGTGAAAACATACTCATACCACGGATTCCTATTATACCTACAGATGTGCCAATTCAATTCAAACGTATTCAGTTTCCGATTAGATTGGCATTTGCAATGACTATCAACAAATCCCAAGGTCAAACGATGTCTGTGTGGCTTAGATTTGAGAACACCATGTTTTTCACACGGACAATTATACGTGGCATGCTCTCGAGTGGGTAAACCATCCAGTTTGTTTGTGTTAGCTAAAGATGGACTAACAAAAAATATTGTTCACGCTATAGCATTAAGAGATTGATATTGTTTAATAGTGTTACTGTCGTAATTTTTTAATTAATGATATATAATTTTAAGGAATAAATTATAATAACTTAAAAATAATGTTTGCCTTTTGTTATTTTTATATTCCCTCATCGTTCACAGCGCTCCATGCTTATTTCACGCATATACCACATTCTTACATACATACAATGTACACATTCTACCATACATACATAAATTCTTACAATAAGTAAGCTATTTTTTGTCTACACTAGAAATTACTAGGAAATCATTTATATGGCAAAACAACGTTTGCCGGGTCAGCTAGTATTATATATATAAATATATACAATTCAAACTCTCAAATATCTTGCCTTTAAAAAAATACTTTAGCAATACAAGAATTGGTTTTTTTTTTCATTAAAAATTTTAGTTCATTAAAATAACATGATTTTTTTTTTTTGTAAAGATTACATCAATTCTCGCATAAAATACTCAAATATTTTGAAGGTGGAATGATCAATGCATAGTATTTCTGAGCGCACAACTTCAAAACATTAAGAAGTATTAACAAGGTGCATTTTTTAGCCTACTTTCCCGTTAAAAATAAAAGAGACGAAAAAAGCATTAAAATTGGCTTAATGCATCTAAAAAATGTCGCCAAGTCCAAAAAATATCGCCAAGTCCAAAAAATATCGCCAAGTTCAAAAAATATCGCCAAGTAAAAAAAAGTCAAAAAGAAACAAAAAAATGAAATAAATATCGAAAAATTAAAAATTTGAAAGTAGGGTATTGAGATGGGGAATTTGTGTGTCGGTCGGTATGTCGGTCGGTCTGTCGGTCGGTCGGTCTGTCTGTCCCCCCCTAATAACTTTTGAATGAACATTCCGATTTGGACAAACTTTTTTTTGTTGGAAAGATCTCGGCGAGTACAGCTCATTCCCATATTTGATTTTTTGATTTGAACAATTTTTGGTTCAACTTTGAGCCGTTCAAATAACCGGTCCCGCGATACTAACTTTTGAATGAACACAGGGCCGCCGTTTGGGGGGGAATACTGGACCTCTAGTACCGGGCCCGGAGCTTTGGGTGGCCCGTAAGGTTATGAACATGTTTTTCCAGTTTTAGTGTCAATAATTTTATCAAAAAAAAAAAAACTGTCTTTCAAAAAAAAAAAAAAAAAAATCTCGCTTTCCATTGCCGATTCTCAATATAAAACAATTGCTAGTAAAAAACACTAATGAATGAAACACTAGGGTGGTCACAAAAAAATCAATTTTTGAATTTCTTTTGCGGCACCCTCCTAAAATGTGCCAATGGGCTAAAAAATGAGATTTGGAAAGTTTTAGTTTAATCGGATAATATTAACACATGCCGCAAAGAGGGTAAATGTAAGAAAAACAGCGATTTTTAGCCAAAAATCGTAGTTTTTACTCTGTAAAACCCAAACTACTGATACTAGAAGCTTTATTTTGGTCTCATTTTGTAGGAAATTTTATTCTTTTTTAGTCTAATCTGATTTAAAGTTTCGAAAAAAATGATTGAATATTTTTCAGAATTTTCACAAGTCAGGCTGCAGCGTAAATCCTCGAAATTGCAAGTAACACGGGGAAATTTTTTTTTCAACTAATCTTTTGAGGCACCCCCATAAAATGTGCCAATAGACTAGAAAATGAGATTTGCAAAGTTTTAGCTTAATCGGATGATATTAACACATGCCTCAAAGTAGGTAAAGTTAAGAAAAACAGCGATTTTTAGCCAAAAATCGTAGTTTTTCCTCGATAAAACCAAAACTATTCATCTTAGAAACTTTAGTTTGGTCTCATTTTGTAGGAAATTTCATTCTCGTTAAGTGCTATTCCATTCATTTTTGCTATCATTTACAAAGTATTTATTTGGCATTTTTCAGGTTAAATCGTAGAGTATATCAAAAATAAGAAATGTTCATGCAAAAACCTAAAAGCATTACAATATTCAATTACATTTATTTGCTTATTGTTGGATTTACTTTGTCAATTAAAAAAGGGGTATTTTCGCGGTACTTTTGAAATAAATGAAACAAATTCCTGAGTTAAAATAGAGGAATTAAGGAGTTAAAACGGAAAGCAAAGAGTTAAAATGACAGTAAAAGCTTTAATGCACCTTTATACTTATACTGTTAAATAATATAACATTATTTTACTACTCTTTACATACAAATTAAGTTGCTGATGGCTTGGATGGGATACCTTTTGATAAATGAGGAAACTGTGCCTACAGGTTTTCTAGGTTTGTAACGTAGGTTGGTTGCTTGGTTGGCATCTTAGCTTTTTCACAAAAAATGAGAACTCCCTTTGGTTACTTGAAGCTTTTCTGAACATCAGTTTAATTTGACGCAAGTTTTAAAGATAGTAGGTAAGGTAAGAAGGTAACTTGGAACCTGTGATTTGATGAGACATGCAGCTATTAAAAATTGTCTTTCTGTCTTAAATTCAAGCTTGTTGATCTCTGGAAACCGAAGGTGGAGCCATTCTCCATTAAATCTCAAGGATTCTGTCCCAAACTAGTAGCTTGAAGGCTTGTAAAGCGAACAACTATGAATACTATATTTATAAAGTGTTGTGGGGTGACTTAATGATTTCTCGGCCCTCCCACAATAGACATGGCGATTGCACCTTTAGATATCGGGGAATCATAGTTTTCTCCCTTCCCCAGGGGGTCGAAAGCCCTAACAAGGCAGAGTTATTTAAGCTAATATTCAGCTCTGACCGCTAAGGAGGAAAGCAGCGTTTTGTATACGAAAGGGTTAAGTGACAAAACAGAAATTGCGAGTAACTAAAGTTCAAAGTTTTATTTTTGTAGTTATTGCAGCTTTTGTTTTCTGGTTTTGTCATTAGTGTGCGTATGAAATTGGTCTATTGATATCTACTGTTTGATTTACCAAGTTTTATTTGCTCACCTGTATCTATTGCTTGCCATTATAGAGAGTATTATTTGTTTTTAATATAACTTAGCCCCTTCATCCTCCAATTCCTTCATTTATGGCTTGTACTGCTCATTTCATAAGCTTTACTCGCAGTTATTTATTTTATCTATGAGTTTCAAAGACAAATTTATTATATATTCGTAATAATATTGCTGTTTTTTCTCTGAAAAGTCAACGTTATCCGTAGATTTCATCAAATTTACTAAAAGTACTTATTAATTTACATTTTAATGATTTATTTTTTCTAAGCAATTTCGAGGATTTACACTGCAGCCTGACTTGAAAAATTCTGAAAAATATTCAATTATTTTTTTCGAGACTTTAAATGAAATTAGACTTAAAGAAAATAAAATTTCCTACAAAATAAGATCAAGATAAAGCTTCTGAGATGAATAGTTTTGGTTTTATAGAGGAAAAACTACGATTTTTGGCTAAAAATCGCTGTTTTTCGTAACTTTACCGAATTTGAGGCACGTGTTAATATTATCCGATTGAGTTAAAACTTTTCAAATCTCATTTTCTAGTCTATTGGCACATTTTAGGGGGATGCCTCAAAAGATTAGTTGAAAAAAAAAAAAATTCCCCATGTTACTTGCAATTTCGAGGATTTACGCTGCAGCCTGACTTGTGAAAATTCTGAAAAATATTCAATCATTTTTTTAGAAACTTTAAACAAGATTACACTTAAAGAAAATAAAATTTTCTACAAAGTGAGACCAAAATAAAGCTTCTAGGATCAGTAGTTTCGGGTTTACAGAGTAAAAACTACAATTTTGGCTAAAAATCGCTGTTTCTCTTAACTTTACCCTCTTTGCGGCACGTGTTAATATTATCCGATTAAGCTAAAACTTTGCAAATCTCATTTTCTAGCCCATTGGCACATTTTAGAGGGGTGCCGCAAAAGATTAGTTGAAAAAAAATTTTCCCCATGTTACTTGTGACCACCCTAATGAAACACGCTTTTTTGCGCAAAGGAAATTGCACAGCTTTTTAAAATCATCTAGCGATACAAATAACGTGAAAATAAAATCAGGTGTACACTTTCGTAACTAAAAAAAAAGAAAAGTTTTTCCAAAAAAAAAACTTTTTTTGGAATCTTTTTTTTTTTACAATATTGCAAATGTGCTAAAACGACGGCATAAAAATATGCAATTTGGGAGGGGGGAGTATGGGGGGCCCGGCATTAAAATTGGTACCGGGCCCCATCGCTGGTAGCGGCGGCCCTGAATGAACAGTCCGATTTGAACAAACTTTTTTTTGTTCGAAAGGTCTTTTCAAGGATACTTCATTCCCGTATCTACATTTTCGATTTGAACAATTTTTCCTTCAACATTGAACCGTTCAAGCAACCTTTCCCCACCTAATAACTTTTAAGTGAACCGTCCGAATTGAATAAAGTTTTTTTTGTTCGAAAGATCTTATCAAGAATACTTTATTCCCGATTTTAAATTTCCGATTTGAACAATTTTTCGTTCAACATTGAACCGTTCAAACAAGCTCTCACCCCTAATAACTTTTGAATGAACAGTCCGATTTAAACAAACTTTTTTTTGTTCAAAAGATCTCAGCAAGGATGCTTCATTACCGTATTTAAATTTTCAGTTTGAACATTTTTTTTGTTCAACATTGAACTGTTCAAACAACCTTTCCCCACCTAATAACTTTTAAGTGAACCGTCCGAATTGAATAAACTTTTTTTTGTTCGAAAGATCTCGGAGAGGCTCATTCCTATATTTCACTTTTCAATTTGAACCATTTTTCGTTCAATGATGAACCGTTCAGAAAACATTTTAACATGAGCGCCTACGGAGAAATTTAAATTGAATGTTGATTCTGAACTTCAAGGCGGATTTCCTTCAAACTAACTTTGTAAGAAAATGGTTTTGATAAATAATGTATTGTAAAGTACTTTTTTGAATAATCTTCTGTGAGGACTCTGATTCCGACTCCGACTCCGCAAACATGGCGGAAATGCAGGCTCAGAAAAAAATGACTGACTGGGCAGACGATTTTTTGTTTATTTATTTATTTGTTTTGTTTAACTATTATTATTTTTTTTTTTTATCAGACGATTTTTTTTGTTAACAAAAATTTTTCATTCACGAGAGCATTTTATTCCTTATTTATATTTAACAACTGGCAACGGATTAAAAATGAAACTCAAGACATTTTATTAACGAACGAGTTTTTTTTTCTTTCTTTGATAAAATGTGTTTTGAAGTTCTTTGTACTTTTATTTTATTTATTTATTTTTTTTTTCTTTTGAAAACGATTGTGGAATTTTTCTACGGAAGAACTATAGCAGTTACATTCTTTTAAAGGTGCGACAAAACTTTATTGACTCGTTTATTTACTTTTTACGTGTCTATTTTATCTGATGAGAGGGGTATATTTTGCTTTCAGAAATCAGCTTTAAGTGCAAAAAGATATGTTTGACATAATTTTTAGTTTTAGATAATCAAGAGAATATTGATCAGATGCTACAATGCCTATGTCGATGTACGGGAAAGTAGGCTCGTTTAGTTCTTGACAGAACTTCTTGTTTAATATTTTCTCTTAAGTTTGAATACAAATTAAGTTCTTCCGAAAGTTTTTTTTTTTTTTCTTTTTTTCTGAATTTGAAACATTCGTGGTTCCTTTAAAAAAAAATCCTGTATTTTCACTGATTTCCTCTATTTTCATACATTTACGTTATGGTATTCATAGTGATCAACACTTTAAGAAATGGACTCTGAAAATTGACGATATTTTTTGTTTTTAATGAAATCGCTTCCAAAGAATAATCTTTAAACTGGTTTAAAAAAACTAAAAAATACGCTTTTAGATGCACTTATAATACATCAACATGTAATATATACTTCAGCTTTTAGTGTTAACAGTATTAAACATATTACTTTTAATATTTGCAAAGAACGTGAATTGATCTTTCATTTAGAGTTACATACATGCATACAAACAAACCGACATGTGAAACTAATAAAAGCGTATTAAAAAAGCTTAGTTTTGAGACTAAGTTTTTTAATCGTTGTGGAAAATTACAAAAATCATTTTACTAACTCTCAGCACTCATAGTTGGTTTATATATGTAACTCTTAAATGTCTATCAGTTCACATCATGAAATAACAAACTATTAAGTCTAGACTCAAATTAAATTAAAATTAATAATAACAAAAATAAAAACATGATAAAAATTGATGGGGCAAGAGCCTTACCTCTTCTTGGACGAAAATCTTCTCTCTAATAGACGACTTACAAAAAAGACAACAAAAGGAGGTATGGATTTTAAAATATACTCACACACCCTTTTGTTGCCCATTTTGCGTGAATGCATTGCGATGAATTATGGACTGATAAACTAAATCTTCTTTAAAATGTCGGACAAGGGAAACTCGGCGGATGCGTCTTGTATCCAACGCGGCATATAGAATCCTTTCAGGAATAGAATGACTTCCAGGAGCGTGAAAAGATCATTTTTTCACAAGTCTTCTAACGGCACAAAATAATTGGAGGAACGCTATAAATCCAGCTTAAGTTTTCCAATCCTTGCAATCTCAAATTTTGAAGCAAAATGGCTTCACAACACTATCGGTTTCTCACTACATTCGAACGATATATGTTTTGGCAAGCGTCCAAGTTTCCAAGTTCCTGGCGCGGGGAAAAAATGATCGGTAATTCACGGAATATGTCTGTTCCTTTAAGGAAAAGATACGTTTTGAAGCGAAAACAGAAATTTTCTGTTAAAATCAGAAAAAAAACTTCCTGAAAATTCAGGTTTTTTTTAACAGTGTACTACAAAAGTGATACCCTATATTAAAATCAAATACCCAAGGCTACTACTAAACTAAATACTGACGTTATCGCAAAACTACCATAGTATTTTGAAACAATAAAAGTTACAATTAAGGTTTACCGAGCTAAGCCTTGGCTTGAAATGTCGCATTTAAAATTGATTTGAGCAACAATGTAACGATTTTAACAGTTGAGCAAAAAATTTAACTTTTTCAAACTTCAATCGCTTATAAGTCGCTTAAACGTGGATTTTCGAGATTCTCGTTACGCGGCGCTAGCGGAGAAACGTTCTAAAGAACGCATTTTTTTTAATCTTTCGAATGAAATCAAAATGGAGACGATACGACAATTATTTCGCTAGATAGAGTCAATTTTGTGTCCAAAAATTGAAGTTCGAATAAAAAACAAACCGACACTTTTTAGAGGGTGGGTCTAATTTTCGTCAATAGCCCGCGGGATAAGCTTCAAAATCATAAATTTTCTTGAAATTCGATAAAGAAATGAGCGAGTTTCGACCGGGTATAGGATTCAGCTTAGAGAAATAATATATGGAGAAATTTGGCAAGTAGCTAGATGCGGTCGATTAAACATCTTTCTTGAAAAATACGGCAAAATTTCAGTGGGATCAAAGTCATATTTAGTTCATAATGTTAATCGATGGTTTACACCAAAATCCAGTTGAAAAAAAATTTTTTTCTTTCCCATAGCAGCATTTAACAAGAAGTTCTGTCAAGAACTAAACGAGCCTACTTTCCCGTACATCGACATCGGCATTCTAGCATCTGATCATTATTCTCTTGATCATCTGAAAATAAACATTATGTCAAACATACCTTTTTAGCACTTAAAGCTGATTTCTAAAAGCAAAATATACCCCTCTCATCAGATGAAATAGAGACATAAAAAGTAAATAAATGAATAAATGAAGTTTTGTCGCACCTTTTAAAGAATGTAACTGTTACAGTTCTTCCGTAGAAAAATTCCTCAATCGTTTTCAAAAAAATAAAATAAATAAAAGTACAAAGTACATCAAAACACATTTTATCAAAGAAAGGAAAAAAAACTCGTCCGTCGATAAAATGTCTCGATTTTCACTTTTAAACCGTTGCCAGTTGTTAAATATAAATAAAGAATAAAATGCCCTCGTGAATGAAACACTTTTGTTACAAAAAAAAATCGTCTGCCAAAAAAAAAAAAAATAGTAATAAAGAAAATAACACAAATGAATAAATAAACAAAAAATCGTCTGCAGAGTCAGTCATTTTTTTCTGAGCCTGCATTTCCGCCATGTTTGTGGAGTCGTAGTCGGAATCAGAGTCCTCACAGAAGATTATTCAGAAAAGTACTTTACAAACATTATTTATCAAAACCATTTTTTTACAAAGTTAGTTTGAAGGAAATCCGACTTTAAGTTCCAGGATCAACATTCAACTTAAATTCCCCGTAGGCGCTAATGTTAATTTTTTTTTCTGAACGGTTCAATATTGAACGAAAAATGGTTCAAACCAAAAAGCGAAATAAGGGAATGAACCTCTCCGAGATCTTTCAAACAAAAAAAAGTTTATTCCATTCGGATGGTTCACTCAGAAGTTATTAGGTGGGGAACGGTTGCTTGAACGGTTCAATGTTGAACGAAAAAATGTTCAAATTGAAAATTTAAATACTGTAATGAAGTATCCTTGCTGAGATCCTTCGAACAAAAAAAAAGTTTATTTAAATCGGACTGTTCACTCAAAAATTATTAGGGGTGACAGCTTGCTTGAGCGGTTCAATGTTGAACGAAAAATTGTTCAAATCGGAAATGTAAATACGGGAATGAAGTATCCTTGATAAGATCTTTCGAACAAAAAAAAGTTTGTTGAAATCGGACTGTTCACTCAAAAGTTAGCATCGCGGGACAGGTTGTTTGAACGGTTCAAAGTTGAACCAAAAATTGTTCAAATCGAAAAATCAAATATGGGAATGAGTTGTAATCGCCGAGATCTATCCAACAAAAAAAAGTTTGTTCAAATCGGAATGTTCATTCAAAAGTTATTAGGGGGGAAAGGTTGCTTGAACGGTTCAATGTTGAACGAAAAATTGTTCCAATCGAAAATGTAGATACAGGAATGAAGTATCCTTGAAAAGATCTTTCGAACAAAAAAAAGTTTGTTCAAATCGGACTGTTAACTAAAAAGTTAGCATCGCAGGACAGGTTGTTTGAACGGCTCAAAGTTGAACCAAAAATTGTTCAAATCGAAAAATCAAATATGGGAATGAGCTGTACTCGCCGAGATCTTTCCAACAAAAAAAAGTTTGTCCAAATCGGAATATTCATTCAAAAGTTATTAGGGGGGGACAGACAGACCGACCGACAGACCGACAGACCGACCGACACACAAATTCCCCATCTCAATACCCTACTTTCAAATTTTTAATTTTTCGATATTTATTTCATTTTTTTGTTTCTTTTTGACTTTTTTTTACTTGGCGATATTTTTTTTACTTGGCGATATTTTTTGGACTTGGCGACATTTTTTGGACTTGGCGACATTTTTTAGATGCATTAAGCCAATTTTAACAGATACAGATCGTGAGAAAATAATTGCGTTAGAGCCAGTGGCGGCTCGTGACTCTCAAACTTGGGGGTGCTGCAATTTTTTTAATGTAACAAAAATGTATGCGTATGTCAATACGTTAAAAAAAATGTTTTTAACGCACCAATATTGAAATAAAAATCATTAAACATCTAATTTATATTTACTCAAATCAAACAAATGAGAAAAAAATAAATAAACATTTTAAAATTATTTAAAAACAAAGCACATTTTCCGATCTCTTTTTTTTTTTTTTTACTTTTCCATTAAACTTTCTGATATTATTGATCAAACTTTTTCCTGCCCTGAGCATAGCTAAGGATGTTAACCTATCATCTGACATGCTTCAAGTGAATGTCTTTGTTAAATTTTTTCTGGTACGAGAACTTTCTACTCGTCGAAGCGTAAGCAATGTTAAAATTCGAAACAGAGCTACTTTTTTTTTAATAGCATTTTTTTCGGACAAAGATAACAGTGAAAAAGAAATACCCGGCAAATGCTCAACAATCATCGTTTCATACACTACAAAAGTTGATAATATTTAGTTTAAAGCAGCAAATAACAAAGCTGCGAAAAGGAAATATTAAGATTGCGTATGCGAGTAATCGGTTACTAAAGCATCTCAGGGAGCTGCACCGGTTGCAGCCCACAGCGCGGTTGAAAAATCCTACCCCGATTGACCACACGTCACGTTGAGCAGCGTAAAAAGCTTTTCAGCTAGCTCAAAGGAGCAACTCCCTGTGCAGCGCCTTACGGAAAGTATGAGAATTTTTTTTCGCACTTTAGTTGAGGCCATAAGATTGACTTCACTGATAATTTCATGGCGTTTGTGTGTGTGTGTAACGAAATCTCCTTTGATGACCAACTATGGATTTTGTATGATTTATATTCACTCAGGATCAGAATAAAATAAAAATGTGAATGAAATAATAACTTAAAAGCATATTTTTTGGAAAAACTGCTGGGGGTGCTGCAGCGCCGCAGCGCCTATGGACGAGCCGCCACTGGTTAGAGCTACGCTCTTTTTCGCTGTTTGGGTGAGAGAGAGAACATGATTGAGCTGACATGAAACAAATGGAAGGACTGGGTAAAAATGTAAGTGCAAAATTACAATAGAAAAACAAAAAGTGTAGGAAAAGTCAGAGCGAGGGAACTGCCCCACGCTCTGTACTCACTTCGCGCCGGAAGTGAGCAAAGAAGAGACCTACTGTTAGGGCCAATCCTAACATGGTAGGGGTCTTATGGAGCGCCTAACCAGCAAGCCTTTTCTTGCCGGTAGGGGAGGAGAGAGTCGCTAACAGCGAGAAGGCCATAGGCCTCGAAATGAGACCCAGCCTAGCGGCAAGCCGCTGGCTCGGCATGGACTAGTGTGAGAGATTGTCATCCCTAGTAGGGTTGCTCCTCCGAGAACGAAGGGAGTAGGTGATGTGCATGGTATCAGATGGAAACCTAGTACCACCGTGGTGGAAGGTGTAATGAACTTGATCATGAATTAGTGGGTTAGGGTGGTTCTCAAGCTTGGTGAAAAAGTTTGTGGAAGTATCGACGATGTAGGAGGTAATAACTTGAAGGTTAGCATCGTTGTGAAGAGTTTTGTTGGAAACATACCAAGGGGCATTGAAGATTTTTCTGAGAGTTTGGTTTTGGAGGACTTGTATGTTCCTCATATTAGACTTGGCTGCCTGTCCCCATACAGGGGCGCTATATAGGAGTGCAGGGCGAATCACAGTTTTATACAACAATAGTTTGCTTTTAGTACTAAGATGTCTGCTATATAGTAAGGACAAGACATAACCTAGTTTTATTTTTGCTTTCTTTACCACATCAGTGATATGAGTATTAAATGTCAGCTTGCAATCTAAGTGGACTCCTAAGTATTTTACACTTCTAGAGTAATTAATTTCAACATTATTTAGTATGACGCGAGGGGGGTAAGTGATGTTCCCTCTGGAAAAACAGATTGCTTGTGTTTTGGAAGGATTGATGGCGATGCGCCATTTGTTGAGATATTCGGAGATAATATTTACATAGTCTTGTAGATATTTATGTGCGAATCTTCTATTATATTCGCCCACCAGAATACTTGTGTCGTCGGCGAATAGACATGTAAGATGTTTGGGGTGGGTGGGAAAATCATATGTATAGATGTTGTACAAGGTAGGAGAAATTGAGGACCCCTGAGGGACCCCAGCATTAATATTATGTTTTCTTGATAGATGCTCTTGCAACTTAATTTGGAAAGTGCGTTTGTGGAGAAAGTGATGAATTATTTTAATTATATAGTTGGGGAATTTAAGTTCAATGAGTTTATAAATAAGGCCTTCGTGCCAAACTCTGTCAAAGGCCTTACCAATGTCAAAGAAAATACCTAAGGTTAACTTTTTGGCATTCATATTATCTGTGATGAAATTGACCATCCGCACCAATTGGTGAGTGGTCGAATGTTTGTCTTTGAACCCGAATTGTATGTTAGGTAGTATTTGGTTCACTTCATTATGTTTTTTGATGAGCTTAAGAATTACTTTTTCTAGTACCTTAGAAAGTGAGCTCAGAAGGCTGATGGGCCTATAGTTTTGAGGAGAGGTGAGGACGGTGTTTGGCTTAGGAATAGGTATGACGAGGGCATTTTTCCAGCATTTGGGAAAGTAGCCAAAAGCCAGTACCTTGTTGATAATTTTAGTGAAGTTTGTAATTGCATTGAGTGGGAGGTGTTTCAGGAAAATATTTTTGATGTTATCTTCACCAGAAGCTTTTCTAGTTTGGAGTTTATTAATGATTTCCATTATTTCAATTGGAGCAATGATCGGGGGAGGGGAAGAAGCAGGGGGATATCTATAAAAATTATTAACAGTGTGGTTAACAGTGGAGATGGTTTCCTCATCATATTCGTTAGAGTTCAGTTGGAAATTGCCTTCTAAGGTGTTAGCTAGTGCAGTAACCTTATCTTCATCAGTATAAGCAAGGCCGCCACGGCCGGTGTGAAGGGCTGGAATTGGTTGGCTCTTTTTAGAGAATTTCCTTATTAGCATATAGAATGCGCTTGTGTTATCATCAAGACTTTCAATATAACTGTTGAAGGTATTATTTTTATGTTCAGAAATGAGGTGCTTGATATTAATTTGGAGATTGTTGAGTCTTGTTTTGGTAGTGGGATCTTTTGTAATTTGCCAGTCCCTCTTTATTCTGTTTTTTAGCTTAATTAAATCGGTGATATACCGAGGGAGGGGGTTACAGTTTTCGGGGATGATCTTTGTAATTTTTGCTCTCTCATAAGCAAAATTAATGTTAGCTGTAAGATTTTGGATGGTGGCTTCAATGTCATTTGTAGAGTTGATCAAGGGGTTACCCGGGATGCGATCGTGCAAGATATGTGTAAAATAGTTCCAATTTACTGAGGTTCTAGTGATTTTATGTTTTGGCAAGTTGCAGTTAATCCCAAATTGAACTGACACAGGACAGTGGTCCGAACTAAGTTCGGTGAGAGCTTCAATTTTAGAGTCATAGTCAATATTCTTTAGTAAGGCAAAATCAATTGTGGTATTTGAGAAGGTGGAGTAGTGGGTGGGGGAGTTAGGAGCCATAAGGCGAATGTTGTTTTCCAGATAGTAATTTAAGATGGTAAAGCCGTTTCGGTTGGGGATGCCACTGCTCCAGACTTCGGTCTTGCTGTTGAAGTCTCCAATGGCAATAGTATGGGGGTTCAAACTGAAAATTTGATCGAGATCAGTTGTAAGGAGAGTGTTGGAAGGGGGGAGGTAGATTGATGAAAAGGTTATTGGGCGATTATCAATGAGAACCACAATAGTGGTGTTTTCTAAACTCACAGTAGGAACCGGGCGAGCAAAATACTTCAGATTATACTTGATAAAAATTGCAGTGCCGCCGCCTCTAGAGGCAGTGCGGTCATTTCTGTAACATTTGAAGTTGTTAAAATAGATTTTGTCTGAGGCTTTGAAATGGGTCTCTTGGACCAAAAAGACGTCGGGATCATTGTCCCTGAGAAAAACTTCAGCCTCACCCTTTTTAGAAGCGAGGCCGTTGGCGTTCCATGAAATTATTCTTAAGAAGCTGGTGTTACTCATGGCTGAAGGCAGAACTGAGTTGGGCTAGGTCCTTCATTAGGGCCTGCATGCCTTTGATAATATTTGAGATTAATTCCGGGATTTTCCCAAAACTGAGCAGGAGTTGACTAAGGTCAGGAATTTCCTGATCGGAGGTTTTGTTGGTAGTGGGGGGTTTGGTTTTTCCGGAGTTTTCAGCATTGTTAGAATTTTGGGGTCTGCTGGAAGTTGCCTGGGCATATGAATACGCCAATGCTGAGTTAACATAGGTGTTGGAATTGGTGGGCGAGGCTGATTTGTTTTCTTTATCAGCAGGTCTTTTGGGGCAGCCTTTGAAATTGGAAGTATGATCCCCTTTGCAGTTTGCGCATTTGGCGGGGGTGTTTTTCTTTTTTGTGCAATCCTTAGTAAGATGTTCTTGTGCACATTTTAAGCATTTGGGTGTATTTTTGCAATAGGTGCTGGAATGCCAGAAACCTTGGCACCGAAAACATTGAGTGGGAGCCGTTTTCAGTTTGAGTGTTTCAACAGTAATAGAAAAGTAGCCGAGATACTTCTCGTGATTAATTTTTGAGTTAGCATCTGTGCGCGGGAGATAAACCAAGTACAGTGGAAGAGGCCTACGCTCTTTCCCATGCATCTGGGTGATGTGGGAGGGGTGATACCCCAAGTTGTTAAGTTCATTGATTATGAACTCTGAACTTGTGTTTATGTCTAAAAAATCCTCTCAGGACGACTTTGAGGCTTTTTTGCTCATTGGTAGCATAGGTATGATGGGGGATTTTGTTGTCTTCGACATAGTGAATAACCTTTCTATAAGCATCTGATGTGGGACATTTAAGGTTGTATTTTGTACCAGTATACTTGATAATATTTTTGGCATTTGTTAATTCATTGATTGCTTTCATGAATTCAACTGTGTCCTCTAAGTGGTCGATTATTATAGGAGGGGGTCTGGAATCTTTTTTCAACTTTTGGAGTCGAAAGGTATTAT
Source organism: Uloborus plumipes (assembly GCA_038373865.1). Classification (NCBI taxonomy): domain Eukaryota; kingdom Metazoa; phylum Arthropoda; class Arachnida; order Araneae; family Uloboridae; genus Uloborus; species Uloborus plumipes. The sequence continues at coordinate 9,391 of JAXGGA010008577.1, read as the reverse complement.
CTGCTGTTGTCGACTCATTTCCATGTCATTGTTTGCGGAAACCTCTGGGGGATCCGACTTTTCTGAATTCTTAATTTGGTTCAGAGCATTTGATACATCGTCAACTGTGATACGTTTTTTCGTGCGGGGCGAACCGCTTTCATTCTCTTTCTTATTTTCTGTTACATTACTAGGATTACCCTTGGTCTTAGTCTGGGTTTTATCACTTTGTGTCCGTGATCTTTTGGTGTTACTTTTGTTTTCAGTATTAGTCTTATTTGGCATTTCCGCCGAGTTGGCGCCATTGTTTTCATTGTTTACAGTTTTTAACAGTTTTTTATGCGCCAACACTTCGAATTTGTTTGAAGTAGCCTCATTGGCTGAATTGGACGAATGTTTTCTGTTACCAGATTTCTTCCGCTCTTTACTCACAGAGTTTTCGAGCTTTTTGAATTTTTCAGCTAAGGCAGCAATAGCTGCATCTTTTTCCGCTAAAGCGGCCTGAAAGAAGGCAGTATTTAGCGACCATTGATAATGGGCTAAGGAAGCTCTAATGCTAGTGACTCTCGCGTAGAGAGAAACCCTATCAGTATATTCCTGTAAGTTTTCAACTTTTCTGTGAATTGCGAGATAATTTTGGATAATGAAAAAGTTTTTATCATAAAAACTTAATTCTTCGCAATCTTTTGTAGTAAAGCTGTGTTTATTTAGTTTTGAAACTAAGTGCTCAATTTGAGCATGATTGAGGGATGGGAGGGGGATGTCAGCTTTTGAATCATGATAAATCTCTCTCACCATAAAGCGCTCCGTCTGCTCAGCATCTGAAGCTAGTTCGAGAGTTTCACAGGTCTTGGTAGGGAGTTGTCCGTTAGAATTATCCATGTTTCGGTCTTGGTCATAAATCCTTTAGTCAAGTAGAGACGCAGCGCTAATCCGATCGCAAGGATGGAAGCCGCGAAATCCGAGGAATCTTCAATAAGATCACACTTCGTATACTTAAAGATGTAATTGCAGGATCAGATTCGACACTCATAAAACTTGAAAACAAAATATTAACTCTTTTGGCTATCAATAGCCGTTAACATCAAGGTTGATCAACTATCAAGCCAATTTTAATGCTTTTTTCGTTTCTTTTATTTTTAACGGGAAAGTAGGCTAAAAAGATGACAGATTCAGTATCATTTACATTGACTCCCGTAGGAAGTAGGGAGCTTTTCCCCTGGCGGCGGTGAGAATTCGTTGCCACTTTCAAACAAGCGCATCCGTAGAACATTTCTCTCCTTCTTTCTACTCCGTGACAATAATAATGAGAATTTTGAATAAAGGCTTAACTAAATCAAACATGAAACTCATAAGCGGGCCACTTACGTAGTATTTTTATCGCTAGCTACTTGTAATATTTTTAAACATTCATTTGTTGAAAAACCATCTACTTATATTAAAAACTGAGTATCTTATGTTTGCTTCTTTCCTTTGAGCGAGCTGAACTTACTGAAACTTTCCTCACCATCTTGAAGGCGCGAAGTGCCTGTGCAGCAGTAATTTTTCAGGCTTCATTAGTTTTAATTTATATTATTATACGATTTTAATTAACGAAGATATCAATTAATAAGTAGTCAATTTTAAAGCAATTAGGCCTAAATGATTAAATGTGAAATCCATTGTTGCAAAACGTGGTTGCTGTGAAACAGTAATAACAATGATAATGAGAATTTTGAATGAAGGCTTAACTAAATCAAATACGAAACTCATTAGCGGGTCACGTACGTAATATTTTTATCGCTAGCTACTTGTAATATTTTGAAGCATTCATTTGTTGAAAAGCCATCTACTTATATTAAAAACTGAGTATCTATGTCTGCTTCTTTCCCTTGAGCGAGCAGAACTTGTTGTAACTTACCTCACCATTTTGAAGGCGCGAAGCATCCCAATAATTCGAATGATTTTTTTGATGCAGGAAAAAACTGAAAGCGTGAAGAGCCTATTAGGGAGCCGCCTTGGCGGCGAGTATTTTTTTGAAACATTTTTTACTACTTTAAAGGCGCGAAGCGCCCGTGCAACGCCGGGCCACGCAGTTAGCTGCTTGGGCATTAGTGGGCCACGTACGTAGTATGTCTTAAAATCTTATGAAAATTTAATTGTATCAAATAATATCACATCAGAATGAGGTAAACGTTGGGTGGCGGGGGACATTATGCATCAACATGCCGCAGGAAGCTAATTTAGCTGCCCTGGCAGCTAGTCTACTTATATTAAAAACTGATTTGAGCGAGCTGAACTTACTGAAACTTTCCTCACCATCTTGAAGGCGCGAAGTGCCCGTGCAACATCTCAGTAATTCGAATGATTTTTTTGGTGCAGGAAAAAAGAAGAGGCGCGAAGTACCTCATAGCGAGCCGCCTTGGCGGGGAGTAGTTTCTTGAAAATTTCCTCACTACTTTCAAGCACGAAGTGTCAGTGCAACATTATGAACATTAAATTAAATCAAATAATGTAACATGAGAATGCGGTAAAAGTTAGGGAGGGGGGACGTTATACACCAACATGCCGCAGGAAGCTAATCTAGCTGCCCTGACAGCTAGTTAAATATTAATTTCATGAAACAATTAATAAGTTTAATATAAATTTTAGGAACAGAAAAAAATGTGCGAAAAATGTTTTAAAAACATGGAGACAGGGGTGCCCAGCCCCCTCAAGCTCAATGGCGCAAATCCCCCCCCCCCCCCCCCCCCAATTTTTCACAACCCTCTTGTGCTTCTTATTTTTTTATTTTTATCCCTCTTTTTTATTGATTTTTTTAAATATTATTTAATTATTTTTTTAAACATTATCTATCTATTTTTTATATTATTACTATTATTTTTACATCTATTATTAATTTTTAGTAGTACTAATTATGCACAGAATAGAATCACTTTTTTTCTCTTCCAGACATTCCAAGCACGCACACACACCCACAATAAATAAATAAATACAGTAGAGCCCGCTTAGTGGAATAGCCATTTTGCCCTGGAAAAATATTCTAATAAGCCGGATATTCCATTATCCGGGATCAAAATAATGCATTACAAGGGTTTGGTACATTGAAAATGAATTATATTGAGCGGGATATTCTTTTAACCGATATTCCTATAAGCGGGATCAACTGTAATTAATAAAGTAATAAAAGAAATAATTTAAATTTAAAAAATTAATATTTTTTACTTCCTTTTACGTAGTAAAGGAAGTATTGTGATCGCGAAAAAAAAAAAATCACTCAAATTTGAGTCTAAATTTTGATTTTGCTCACCTCCAAATGAATGTTCAGTATTTTTTTCGATCTGTCAGCACGTGCATATGTACCAACCAACATATAAGCAGCCGAAAAATCCTTTTCAACCCGCCCCGAGTTAATTACGACGAGTTTTCTCGTGACGTCTGTATGTACGTATGTATGTGCGTATGTGTGGCGCATAACTGAAAAACTATATGCCGTAGAAGCTTCTAGTTTGGTATGTAGGCTCTGAGGATGGTCTAGTTGTGCACCTCCTCTTGTGGTTGCATTCGTATGTTCCAAGGCGGTGTTTTACCCCTTTTTTGGGGTAAATCAGTGTTAATTTCAGCAGACTCAATTAATATGAACTGGCGCGACCACTTGGCGATATGTCGCCAAGTATTTGACTCCAACTTGGCGACAAATTTGGTAAAAAAATTATTTTTTGAATTTGGGTTCAACTTGGCGCTATTGGCGATATTTTGCGAAAAATTCACTGAATTATTTTAAAATCAGCATTTTTTAGAAAATTAAGTATTGTAAAATATTTTTTGCATTGTTTCGTGGCAGATTAGGGGAGTAAATATTGGAATTATTACCTTGCTCACTCCAAGCCTTTTTTTTAACACTTAAGGCAACTGCTAAGAAATGTACACGTAAAAGGAAGTAGTGTGGGGTTCATACCAGATTTTTATTTAAAACAAATCAGTAAATAATTTGAATTAAAAAAAAATAAACTAAAAAATAATTTAAATAAATAAATAAAAAATTAGTTTTAAAAAATCCCCCCCCCCCTGTGGGCACCTCTGCTTGGAGACATCAATTATGTTACTCTGTAAGAATTGCTCCAAAATATCACTAAATTATAATTTATATTTTCACAAAAAACATTTTTAAAATGAAACCGTATTGAACTTACTTTTCATTCTTACATCCTTTTTCTACAATTTCACAACAACCAAATTTAAAGAAAAAGATGCAAGTTTAACCCTTTATGCCCCGACGGGACTCAGAAGTCCCGCTCATATTCAGTATTATGAATCCTAAATGGCTAGAATCATGCTGAAGCTTTTTAAGGAGTCGAACTACAGGGAGTGGAAGCTTACCACTCCCTGTAGTTCGCTTCGCTGAGAGACCGAGAGATAGTACCTGCGATCGGAAACAGTTTTCTTGGGGGCCCTAAGGAGTAAGGGGATTTAGACCCCCAAAATTTTCAAAATTTTTATACTCGGTAAAAATATTTTTTGATGCATTTTCAACTCAAAAAACCAATATATAAGAAGAAAATAATAGCTCATGAAGAGTAAATGTGTATAAAGTGGAGTAACAAAAATAAATCGAACAACAATAAGAAACATTAGAAAAAAACTTTTAAAACTACGTGAAATGTAAAACGAACCTGCAAAACATCAACATGGGTAATGTGCTGCTTAAACTCCAGCAGCGCAGCACATTACCCATGTTATAAAAATCACATTCGTTCCTAGGATATTTAAATTATTAAATTTAAATTATTTACTGATTTTTTTAATCAGAATTATTCAGTAATTTATTTTTTTAATTTAAATTATTTCTTTTCATTTCTTTATTATTTATTTTTTGTGTGCGTGTGTGTGTACTTGCAATGTCTGGAAGGGAAAAAAAGCGATTCTATTCTGCGCATAATTCGAACTTTTAATAAATTAATAATATTTTTAAAAAATAGTTATAATTTAAAAAATCAGTAAATATTTAAAAAAATAAATAATATATAAAAAATAAATAAATAATATTTTTAAAAATAAATAAAATAAAAAAGAGGGGTAAAAATAAAAATAAAAAGCACAAGAGGGTTGTGAAAATTTTTGAGGGGGGGGGTATTTGCGCCATTGAGCTTGTGGGGGGGGATGGGCACCCCTGTTTCAAGTACACTTTTTAAATTACACAAAGGGTTTAAAATATTGTCTTGTTGTTTGAGAAACAGAATTTTGCGTGTTTTCTCTCCCCCGCCCACCTCCCGTGTTTAACATGTACTCTGTGAAAATTTGTTTTATAAAACGACGTTAATGATTTTATTAAAGGATGGTTTTAACATGTTTTGATATAGTAATGATTCTGTTCTTCCAGATTTGATTTTATTAAGCGGCTGATTTCATAATACAGTGATTTTATTAGTGGTGGGCACTGCATTTACTAGATCATTTTCTTCGTATTTTTAACCGATTTCGGCTGTTTTGTAGGTCCACGGTTCGCTTAAAACATGTTTCTAACAAATTAAATGAGAGCCTGGTAGATGTCATTATTTCAAGCAGAATGTTACATTCAGAAACACTAAGAATATATTTCGTTTTATTTTTCAGACTATGTAGAAGATTCGTGCATAAGTGGGAGCTTAACAATTCACGTTCCTGACACTGGAGCAGCATCTGCTGGCATATTGAAAGCAACGCGTCACACGTCATATTCCCTCCGAATGAATTGTGACATAAATCTCGTGGCCTCCGAAGGTCATCACATCCTCATCAGCTTCAGGGAGATAGATTTCGCAACTAAGTTTGGAGGATCTTGCATCGATTACGTTCAGGTTAGTTTGGATAGAATAAGTAATAAGAATTGAATAAATACTCAGAGGTGCCCACAGGGAAGATTATGGTGCAAGTTGCGCCACCAAAAATTTTTTTTTTGTGCGTGTGGGGGGGGGGGTGGGTTAAGCTAATTTATTTTTTAAATTAAAATTATGAACTGTTTTTTTTTTCAATTTTAATTATTTCTTTATTATTTATTTATTTTGTGTGTGTGCTTGGAATGTCTGGAAGGAAAAAAAGCGATTATATTCTTCGCATAATTAGTACTTTTAAAAAATTAATGTGTAAAAAAATAATAGTTATAAATTAAAAAAATAAATAATATTTGAAAAAATGAATAAAATGAAAAAGAGGGGTAAAAATAAAAATAAAAAGCACAAGAGGGTTGTAAAAAAGTTGGGGGAGGGGGGATTTGCGCCATTGAGCTTGGGGGGGGGGTACCCCTGAAAATACTTTTGTGCTGAAAAATAAAATAGGAATAATAAACGTTATGACGCACAAAATTTGCGCGTGTTTCGGAGCTACAAGAACGCCTTCAATGAAGTTAAATTTTTCAGAAAGGAAGCAAATCCCATAGATAATATAATTATTATATTTGTGAGTAATATAAGAGGTTCGGGAGAAGTTTTCTTTTTTGTTTGAAAAGAAGTGGTTGGTTGGCCAAAAATTACAAGCACTCTTCTTATTTAGGATCAATAAAGCTTTTTTTTTTTTTGGTGGGAAACTATAAAAACGTTCTGAATTTATTGAAAAATCCATTTAACTTACTCATTTTAAAATGTCTAATGTAAAATACATTATGATGCTTATTGTCCTAATATCCTAACCATAGACTGTTAGACCTTTTAGCTTTGGGATGTTTTATCGGTAGAGATCATAATGATGTTAATTAATGTTTAGTCTTTCTTTAACACTTTACATCTTTACGGTATGTCAAATTCTCAATGTTGTTAAAAAGTGCATTTTCCGTTCAAAACTTCTCTAATAGGATTTTTGCCTCCAACTCGACTACTTTCGTATTCCATGCTGATGAGAGCACAATAAGCTCGAAACAGCTGTCCATGGATCGAAATAGCCGAGTTGGAGGTGTATTGCATAGTTTAAACGTTTCATTTTCCTTCAAAAACATTGAGGATAGTCTTCTCAACATTTACATAATCAGAACTGTTTCAAAAGCTCTTACAAGCGCAAGGGCGGATCCAGAACTTGTTCAAGGGAGGGGCGGTTGACTTTTATACCTTACTTTTTACTATGCATATTGATTTGTAAATATTGATCACATAAGTTTGGGACCTTTAATTTCGAAGCCTTGCCGAGGGAAAGCCCGAATTTTCCTCCTTGAACATCATTATAACTCATCTAAAATTAAGTTTTTTGAACCTCAATGTTGAAAATTTACTGGGTGAGAGTCCATCAAAGGAGGAGCTCATGTCTTGTTACGAAAAAGTTATCTGTACATGAAAAATGTTTTTGTAATTTAAACATTAATTACCATATATATGCATATATATACACATATATAGGGGCGGATCCAGAAAAAATTGGCAAGGGGGGGGGGGCACAAGGTACATTTTTTAGGAATTGAAAAAAAAGATAACCTTTGTTCTCCCCTCTCCTCCTAAAATGTTACCAAAGATAGCTGTAAGCTGCATTTTTAGAACTTCAACTTCGAAAATTTCACTAAGAAAACAGATTAACTCCCTTTCAACATCAACCCGACAAAAATTGCATATATATTTTTTTTCCGAGACCTAAATTTCAAGTGATTTCTGGTAACAGAATTCCTCTCCTACCCGCGTTCGTTGCACAACGTTAACAAGGATAGCATAACGTTCCCCAAAATGGCTTAAAACTGATTTTTGAGCCTCAATGTCGACAAATTTCCAGGGAGATCTCTTGTGCCCCCTCTCTGTGGGCTGTGGTGGCCCAATTCGTACGGCGTCGGACTCGTAACCGGGGGGACCCAGGCTCGATCCCAGCCGATTAAAGATCCACCGTCTTGATTAATGGTGGCTGGGGGGACGTTAAAAATGTCGTGGTCACAAAGTTCTCCAAGTGAAACGATACCTCTGAGGGTGCTGGGCCAATTGTTTGCTCGACCCTTGGTTCTGGTTCAAAAATAACAAAATGCTCTTCAGGGCCCTATCCCGGTGTAACCACGAGTTGTGGTAGGTACGGGGGGGCCCTGGAGTGAATGTGTGTGTGCCCCCTCTCTTCCCCTAATGTTACACAAGAGCGACATAAAATGTATTTCCCGGTGCTTAAATTTCAAAAAATTCCACAGGGGAGCCCTCATTCCCACCCCGGACATCTCAAGATATAGTTTATAACTGATTTTATAAAACTGCAATGGCAAAAATATGTTTGATAAATAGCTTACATTTTGACCATTTTTATAACGTCAAAGCTCTCCTAAAATGTGTACCCCAACCACTTTAATTTAACTATACTATAATCGACGAACATTGCGAATGCTAATATTTATCCGGAGGTATACACTGAAACCTGTTTCCCAATCTCCAATAACATCACTAAAGACCGACTAAAACTGCATTTGAAAGACTTCAATCTGAAAAAAATTCCAAGGATGGTCCCCCGATTCCCCACCTCCGTCCTTCCTTTGTTGTTTCCAAAGAGAGCCTTTGGAGTCTATATTTCCTACAAAGCAATAAATTGCAAATTTCTCATTATTAAACTTGTCATAACTGCTCTCATGATTCAAGTAGCTTCCAGTCTTCTCAGTGCCTATCAAAGAATTCTATTGCAAAGTGTCATTTTGCATTGCTTATCTCTCCATCTTTTAACAATAAATCGACTATAGTTTTACATTTTTTAAATGATTTTTTTTTTTTTGCCGGTAAAAGTTTCCGTTTCTCATGCTCGTAAATTGTCTTCTTCGACAGAGTACTTCTTTGCTCAGAGTTATGCATTTAATAATTCTACTCTTTAGTAAATAAATGAGCTAAAAATATTTAACAGACAGATCGTTTCCAGAACTACAATTGAATTGGGATTTCTTGTTAAAATATGATTTTGCCTCTGAAAAAAAAAAAAAACAGGACGAGGGGGAGGGGGGTGGCACGTGCCCCCGTGCTCCCACAGCTGTGTTCACTACTCTTTATAATCAATATAATGATAGAATTCGATTTAAAACACTCTTAAAGTAATTTAGAAGAAAGCAAAACGAATAAGAAAAAATACAGTGAAGCACCGTTTATACGTTTCTCTTTTATACGTTTTTATCATTTATACGTTTTTAGTCTCGGTTCTGGCAGAGTCCAATACATATTAATGTTAAAAAATTTCTTTTATACGCTTTCTTGAAATCGCAGTTTCATTTATACGTTTTATTAAAATCTGAGTCAAAAAGAGCGAGAATGGGCGTGGGCAGATGTTTTACCAAAAACGATAAAAAAACTGCTTCACCATAGGTAGATTTTTGTCGTCAGTGGATGGCCCTATTGAAATCACCGAAATTACTGATTTTGCTCCCCCTAAAAACTGGTCAAATGTAAATGAAGTTTCTTCATTTCATGACTCTGTTAACTGCGATTCAGAACTTGCGACATGTTCACTTCTAACAATTGATGAAAAG
>JAXGGA010008576.1:0-56043 GCA_038373865.1 Uloborus plumipes | reverse complement strand
TAGATATTTTCATTCTTTTACTGAAAACATTACAGTTAAGAAAAATTCAACCCTGTTTTGAAGAGATTAACCCTATCTGACTTGTTACAGTGGAAATAGCAAAAACCTTTCTGTCTCGTAATAACCAAAGACAGCCAATGCATTTCCCTTCCCCTCTGAATCAAGAAGCATGAAATTGCTAAATGGCAGGTTTCAACGCTTCCTTGAGTTGCAAAAGCTGCTTTAAAGCTCAGTCTCAATGTACTTGGCTCTTGTCAAAAACGTATTGCTACCTGTCAGCCCTGAAATGGTTTGAATGTTTTAGAGAAGAAAACATTTACAGGTGGATTTCAGCTATGTGCTCAAGAAGCAAGAGGATAAAAAAAAATGGTGCTTGGAAAAGAAAGAGTTATAGCATCATTTCAGTCGGAGTTTTACATGATAAAACTCAATAAATTAAGTGTCACTTACCATTGAAATTATATGCTAAAGTCTACCATTTCTTTTTCTCATTGTGGGGATCATCTGTAGTACTGATTGGTTTATACTTAATTTCAAATAAATTAACAAAACAGTGTGCCAAGCCCACTTCTCTCCCCCCCCCCCCCCAATATTTTTGCTTGTAGCAAAAATTTAACTTCCACTCTTTTTTTATTTTTATGTACAAGATTCAAAGTGAATTTGATGCCAATTATACTTTGTATGTACACAAAACAACTCTCAGCTAAGCAGTAATTGATCCAAATTCTACTGCAAAAGTTAACCTTGTTAAAACAAACTCTAAAGTACCTTTAAAACGTATGGGAGTAGGTTGGTTACTCTGTTCTTTTTTTTAATTTGTAGATGTATCATTTTTTGTTTGAATTTTTATGAATGTTGAATATAAATGATTCTAAATGGTTTTCTTATTTTTGTCTTTGCTTTATAGGAAAAGGCTGCTGATTCGGCACAAAATTCTGAAAATGTAGTAAAAAATATTGAAGAAAATGCCAGCTCTGAACATCACCAAAGTGATATAAGTGTGATTGAGCCACCTGCTGAGAGTGCAATGGAAATTGATGATGATGTTCATATTGTGCTCAGTAATCATATTATTGAAGATGCAAGTTTAAAAGCTTCTGCTAATGTTGAAAATACTGTTAAAGCAAATCTGAAAACAGTGCCAAAAAGTAAAACCTCTTTGAATAAAGAAAATGAGTTAGACAGTGTTATTTGCATAGGAGATTCAGTCTGTCCAAAAGATAGTCCTATGGCAGAAAATAAGAAAATTAAAACTTGTGAAAAACCTTTTCCTTCTGATGATGAAGTTATTGAAAAATTTTCTGTTTTTGCAAAGTCAGCATTGAAGAAAACTGTTAACACCAGGAAAAGGCGAAGTGCAAAAGTAAATCATACATTTGATGAAAGTGACAGCAAACAACGCAAAGAAGATAGCTCTTTAAAACTGAATCATTCTTGTATTGAAACTATCGAAATAAATGACTCAGATGAAATTATTCCTAGCTCTCAGAGCTCTACCGAAACTGAGAACCATTTAAAACTTTCTTTCATCGAGTCGACGTCGCCCGACTCTTCAAATGTTCAAAAATTGCTTATTTCTCAGACTCCTTCATTGGATAAGGAGCAAATCAAAAGCTCTACTGATGTAAAACAGGCTGAGCATGATGTAAGTACTTCTAGAATAGTCACTGCTAAATCATCTCCTCCTAATAGTCAGAAAAATGGACTTGAATTAGAAGATTTTACCCAAACATCTCAAAAGGAAGATAATGTAGTAAGTTTGGAAGTTGATAAATTTTCTGATAGTTTTGTTCTGGAGCATATAGCAACAAATATTTTAGATAAAATAGAAACTGAGGTAACTGTACTATCCTCATTAGAAAAGAAACCAAACTGTGTAAGTGAGCCATTCAATTGCAAGGAGTCTAAAGAAGATGTACTTAAAGAAGAAGTTATCCAAAACAAAACCTTCAGTGAATTGAATGTAGCTGCATCTGATGAAAAAGATGATTCAGACATAGAAATAATTGAAGAAAAAAGAAGTTATCGCTTAAAAGCTGTTAAAAAATCTGAGGTGAATCTCAGCAAAAAATTACCTCTAGCCAAAAAGCGTAGAAAATCATTAACTGCTATTGTAAAGAATGTTTGTAAGAATGATGGATCAAAATTAAGACGTAGAATTTCTGACATATATGAAAGAAAAGTAGATAGTGATTCAGAAAAAATCGACTGTGATACTTCAGTAATAAATGAAACTCCTCTATTAAGTGATGAAGTATTAGATGACAGTAAAGCTATCGGTAACAAATTACAAAAGGAGGTACAAAAAGAGTTTGATATGGAAAGCAAAATCAATACTACTAATGCAATAAAAGTAATTGAAGATGTATGTACAAAAACGAGATATTTCAATGAATTTGCTAGTGTCACTAAAAGTAGCATATGCAACCTACCAGAATTGCTGAAGATAAATGCTGCAAATGAAGTGACAACATCTATCTCTAAACCTACAAAATATAATTTAAGGACCCATAAATTGCCTGAGATGCTGGAAGAAAAGGAAAGTAACAATTCAGTTTCAGATTTAGCTACTCATTCTCCACCTAAGACTGCTGTTGAAACTGAAAATGCATGTGATCATCAAATTTGTATTTCCAGTGTAACTTCTTGTTCTGAAAATAATTCATTAGAAGTTAAAGAAAATGAGTTGCCCAGTGATAATGTAATGGAACTTGATAAAAGTGAAAAGGAAACTGTTATTGGCGACACTCTTTCTAACAGCCCTCTTCGTTTTATTAAAATTGAAGCTATTAAATCTCTTGCTGAGTTGAAAAAAAGTCTAGTAGCAGGTACTGAACCTGAAGTAACTAGTTGTGATACATTTGATGAAATAAAAAGCACTGATGAAAGAATTCTGAGTTCTAACGAAAACGAAATATATGATCAAGTACTAAACGCAGTTAATTCTTTAATAGATGGTGTTTCTACAAATGCTTGTGTCTCAGTTACTGATGAAAATGTGAATTACGAGTCTGTTAAAGCTAATCAAAGTGATTTGCATACGGAAACAAAAGCTTTGACAGCTTGTAGCTTGCAGCCCTCTCAAGAAAAAACAGTTGAAAACTTTGGTGATTCATGTCCTGTATTCAGTGAAGCAATAGAAGACGAGGAAAATATTCTTTCTGAACAAATTTCCGATATCATTACTAGACTAGATGATAATGAAGGGAGCGACAGTCAGAAAGTTGTGAGCATTTGTAATCCATGTGACAAATTTGCTGCCGAAGAAATAATGGAGGAAAATAATTCCGAAAACTTTGATTTAGTTGAGATTAATGACATGCATTCCAACAATAATGATGATGTATGCTCATTGTCCTCAACTCATGAATCAAGCTGCAATGAAAACGCTCAGTCAGTTGCTTTTAAAACAGAACCATGTAGCGACAGTAATCCACAAGAAAATGATGTTCAACTTAATAAAACAGATGCTGAAGATAATGTTTTTGTGGAATGGAAAATGGTTGCTCATAATACAGAATCCAACAATATCTCTCTGAACTTACCATCAGAAGCTCTTAACTGTAATACTAAGTCCTTCAGCCAAGACATTAAAAGTGATGTATGCAAAGAAAGTACCACACGTGAGGAGAACGAAATTTTAATTTTAGTTGATTTTATTATTTCCTCTTTAGAAATTAAAGAGCTTTGTTCAAGTAGTACTGAGGAGAATCCTTCAGAATTAAGTTCCGGGCATCATAATCAATATTTGCTTCAAAATAAAGACAGTTTTTCAGAAGATATTCAATCAAAATCTTCAAAAGAAGCACAAAGTGCACTTGAGTCAGAAATTAATCGTGAGAGCATAATGGATTTCGATCCTGTTGAAAATGAAAATATCTCCGTTGTAGATCATTCTATTGAGGTCCATACATCAGAAAAAGGCTCGAAAAAGAGAAAAGCTAAACCACCCGTTCGGTCGCCATTCAATTTCAGGCATCGTTCTAAAAGTGATGCTGTACTAAATAAACCATCAAAAACTATTAAATCTGTTTCAAAGGAGACGCAGTTTGATATTTTGAGAAAAACATCTATGTCATGTAGTGAAATCAAGAAGCAAATGAATGATCACATGTTTTCTTTGAAAAGATTATGTACAGGTAGTGCTGATGAACAACTTGATGGAGAAAGTGTAAATATTATCAATGAGTCCCTTGACTGTGAGGAAGTAATGATAGATTATGTACAGCCTACAAAGATGGATGTAAATTATGATGAGTTGACAAATCTACATACTCGCTTAAATGCTAACACCGCTCCCCATACCAGAAGGAGTCAAATTTTTGCAGCTTCACATATGATCTCCAATTCTGTTGGAAAGCAAATTCCAAAACCAATTGAAGAAAATGGAATGAAACAACCAACATCAAGTATTCTAAAAAAGGAAAATTCCATTTCTTCCAGGATATCCTCTAAGGTGAGTTCATTGTAATACCCATAAATTTATTTAGTAAACTTATATATAGTAAATATTATATAATAAATACATTTGCATGGTTCAAGTGTATTTATTTGTAACACCCTCTTCTCTGTTCCATTTGTTTGAAATTTTACAATTCAAGGGACGGTGTAACTACATTTTTCCAATTTTCTGTACTCCTGTATTTTTGGTTCAACATTCAAATTCAAATCAGTTTATTAACTTTGTTCATAGTTGTTTTAAAAATGAATCATTTATTCAAATAGTTGAATATTAATGTACAACTTTCTGTAGGAAATACCTATTTTTTTAAGAATTGGCTTCAAGTGTTTTTTTTTTAATTATAAGCTAACCATACCTACTTCAAGAAAAGCAATGCTGAATTGATAAAGTAATTGTATAAAGTAACTAAGTTGTTTAAGTAATCAGGTTTATTTTAGAAATTGTTTAACTCTGACTTTAAAAGTTTTATTTTGTAAAGCAATAAGTTATTCATTTTACTGCTGCGTTTTCCTTCAATAAACTGATATATTCTATACAGAACCGGGTAACATTTGCTGACCCACTTGTACATGAAAAAATAATTGAAGAAGGATCTGAATGGAATGCTATAGAAATATCTGTAGTTAGTGATAAACCTCAAAGTGATAATAAGAGACGAAAAAAGAGCATAAGTGGACAAAAGAATAAGGTAAGATTCAACTTATTTTATTCAAATTTTATCAACTTTACCCAACCTTTTTGCACAGATATTCTTTTAATCTTTTGAAAACAAGTTGTAAAAAGCCTTCCCTTTGTTTAGAGATAAAAAATAGATAATGTAAAAAAAAATCTTTTGATTTACCTGAATTATTTCAAAATAATTTTCTCATTGTTTTTAACTTATTGGTAAAATTAAAATTAAATGAATTTAAAGCTGGGAAAAACTGCAACTGGTTTTATATTTGATAAAAAAGACCATTCATGCATAAAATGTTTATTGACCATTAACTTTATCACAGAACAATCGTTGCGGGGGTGGGGGGGGGGGTGTCAATCTTTTTTTTGAAAAGTTGTGTTTTTATCCATAAGTTAGCATGTTTTTGTTGTTTCCCAGTAAAATTCACATTTAGCATTTACACTCCGCCGCACCCATAGAAAATTTGAAATGACAGGCCTTATTAATGCCTTTTTTTTTTGGCAGTATCTAAAACTTGTATTCCATTTCATTTCATTTCGCATTCCAGGGTCCCCCGTACCTACCACAGTTTCGTGGTTTAACTGGGATAGGGCCCTGAAGAGCGCTCTGTTCTTAATTTTGAACCAGAACCTAGGGTCGAGCAAACCCTAGGCTCGGCACCCCCAGAGGTATCGTTTCACTTGAAGGACTTTGTGACCACGACATTTTTAACACCTCCCAGCCACCATTAATCAAGACAGTGGATCTTTGATTGGCTGGGATCGAACCCGGGTCCCTCCGGACACGAGTCCGATGCCTTACCGATCGGGCCACAACGGCCCAAACTTGTGTTCCACCTAACCCGACACCACAACAGAACAAGCATTATAAAAACTTTTTTAAATCAACATTAAATGCATTAATTAAACATTAAAATTCTGAAGTGTAATGTTACAAAGTTATAAATTCCATTTTTTATACTAAATTTCATGAGTACTGATTTGTGTGAATGTTTAAAAACAAAAATTCAATTTCAGACTGAATTTTTTATGTCGTAAAATTAGAGGAGAAATTTGAAGGCTTAATGATAGTTGTATTACTTTTTAAATTGGAAACATAAGGAAATCGATATATTTTGAATGACTGTCGTAGAAATAGATGTGCACTAAAACTAAAATTAGAGGAATTTTGAAAGAGTTAACACAAAAATGCTGGAATATGAAGGGCCCTTCAAAATTTTTTCTAAATGAAGCAGTGTTGGAGGAGTTTTGAAGGAGCATATAAATCTTGTCAGATGTATCATTTACCACAAAATTGTCAAGTGATAGCTTGGACATGGACGCCTCCACCAGGAGGGGTGGAGGCTGTGGAACTGCAGGAGCAGTTACAGTGGACCTCTGAGGAGGGGGAGCACCACCCTACTACCAGGTGGCAGGCTCTGTGCAATCTGAAAAAGGAACAGGAACTACATGGGAACTGTGATCAAAAATGAAAATAAATAGCAATTTGTCATTGTTCAGTTAGAAAGGGCTTTAGCTTAATTTCAATTCAAAGAAAATTTAAATCTAGGGTAGCTGTGTGTGTGTGTGTGTTTTTATATATATAAAGTTACTTATTCATTTCATTTTGTATTTTGTCCTTGTTTTTTAGGCAGTTGAAACCAAAGAAATTATTGTTTCTGCTATTGAAAGTGATGATATCCCATCCTCCTCAGAATATCAAGATTCTGATACCTTGACCAATTACAGTGATATTCCCGTGTCTCCATCACTTATTAATTGTGAAGATAGTATTAGCTGCATTTTAGAAGACTTAACATCTCCTACATGGTTAGAGTTTAAATCATTTTCTTAAAACTAAATACTTATACCTACAAGGATTCCCATCAGAGAAAAAAATGGGAGAGAAAATCTTACTCTCTATTGAAACTAGAGTGAGATTTTCAAAAATTGAGAAAGAATATGAAAAAAAACTTAATTCTACTAGAGATTACAACGATACCATATCACATGCGTAAGAAAATCCAGCAAGTTTATCTTTTTGCGTGAGATTGCTTTTAAAAGTGAGAGATTCTCGCAGTCTCTTGCTCTATCGGGAACTCTGATAATTATGTCTGTTTTGCAGAACGCTTTTAAAATTATTTGACAACAGCTTTTGTCAGTAACTTAACATCCATAAGCTCATACCTTTCTGCATTGAAAATGGGATTGCTTGAAACCTAGAAACGCACAAATGCAACCTTTTTGCAAATTCATGCTTTTTAGCCTACTTTCCCGTTAAAAATAAAAGAGACAAAAAAAGTATCAAAAGTGGCTTAATGCATCTAAAAATATCGCCAAGTCCAGAAAATATCGCTAAGTTCAAAAAATATCGCCAAGTCCAAAACAAAGTCAAAACGAAACGAAAAAAAAGAAATAAATGTCGAAAAATTAAAAATTTGAAAGTAGGGTATTGAGATGGGGAATTTGTGTGTCAGTCGGTCTGTCTGTCCCCCCCCTAATAACTTTTGAATGAACATTCCAATTTGAACGAATTTTTTTTTGTTGGAAAGATCTCGGCGAGTACAGCTCATTCCCGTATTTGATTTTTCGATTTGAACAATTTTTGGTTCAACTTTGGGCCGTTCAAAAAACCTGTCCCGCGATATTAACTTTTTAGTTAACAGTCTGATTTGAACAAACTTTTTTTTGTTCAAAAGATCTTTTCAAAGATACTTCATTCCTGTATCTATATTTTCTATTTGAAAAATTTTTCGTTCAACATTGAACCGTTCAAACAAGCTGTCACCCCTAATAACTTTTGAGTGAACAGTCCTATTTAAACAATTTTTTTTTGCTCGAAGCATCTCGGCAAGGATAATTTATTACCGTATTTAAATTTTAAATTTGAACATTTTTGGTTCAACTTTGAACCGTTCATGCAACCTTTCCCCACCTAATAAGTTTTAAGTGAACCGTCCGAATTGAATAAAATTTTTTCTTGTTTGGAAGATCATATTAAGAATACTTCATTCCCGTTTTTAAATTTTCGATTTGAACAATTTTTCGTTCAACATTGAACCGTTCAAACAAGCTCTCACCCCTAATAACTTTTGAGTGAACAGTCCGATTTAAACAAACTTTTTTTTGTTCGAAAGATCTCGGCAAGGATACTTCATTACCGAATTTAAATTTTCAATTTGAACATTTTTTCGTTCAACATTGAATTGTTCAAGCAACCTTTCTCCACCTAATAACTTTTAAGTGAACCGTCCGAACTGAAAACACTTTTTTTGTTCGAAAGATCTCGGAGAGACTCATTCCCCTACTTCACTTTTCAATTTGAACCATTTTTCGTTCAATGATGAACCGTTCAGAAAAACTTTTAACATGAGCTCCTACTGGGAAATTTAAATTGAATGTGGATTCTGAACTTAAAGGCCGATTTCCTTCAAACTAACTTTGTAAGAAAACTGTTTTGATAAAAAATGTATGTAAAGTACTTTTCTGAAAAATCTTCTGTGAGGACTCTGATTCCGACTCCGCAAACATGGCGGAAATGCAGGCTCAGAAAAAAATTACTGACTGGGCAGACGATTTTTTGTTTATTTATTCCTTTTTTTTTTTTTTTTTGTTTAATTTATTATTATTATTTTTATTTATTTTTTTGGCAGACGATTTTTTTTTTTTTGTTTACAAAAATTTTTCATTCACGAGAGCATTTTATTCTTTATTTATATTTAACAACTGGCAACGGATTCAAAATAAAATTCGAGACATTTTATTAACGAACGAGGTTTTTTTTTCTTTCTTTGATAAAATGTGTTTTGATGTTCTTTGTACTTTTATTTTATTTATTAATTTTTTTTCTTTTGAAAACGATTGTGAAATTTTTCTACAGAAGAACTATAACAGTTACATTCTTTAAAAGGTGCGACAAAACTTTATTTACTCGTTTATTTACTTTTTACGTCTCCATTTCATCTGATGAGAGGGGTATATTTTGCTTTTAGAAATCAGCTTTAAATGCTATAAAGGTATGTTTGACATAATTTTCAGTTTCAGATATTTAAGAGAATATTGATCAGATGCTAGAATGCCGATGTCGATGTACGGGAAAGTAGGCTCGTTTAGTTCTTGACACAGGGGTCGAAGTTGTCCTATATGTCCTATATTTCCTATATTTTCAAAAAAACCATTAAAAACGTCCTATATTTCCTATATTTTTGCAAAAGTCCTATATTTCCTATATTTTTGCAAAAGTCCTATATTTCCTATATTTTTGCAAAAGTCATAGATTTCCTTTTAAATATTTTTCAAAAATAGCCATAAACAAACTTTCTGACATCTGGTTTTTCGTTTGAAAAAAGCGTACTACCGAATTTCAGTGAGAAAATGTAACTGACTAAATCTTGCGACAGGCATCTTCGCTCATTGGTCACAGCAATATGACGTCATTGTAGTGGGTGGAGTTTTAGGGGCTACTTCAGTCAGAAGCAGGTTTTAGATTTTGGCTTTGGCAACAGCAGCTATTAGTTGTGTTTGTGTTTTTCCTGATGGTTTTGGTTTGTGATTTGATGCTCGGTCTGATCGGAACGTTTTAATTTTCTTTTAAGTGTTCCAGTCAGGCAGGCTGTAGGTGTAAGTTCTTCATGATTCATTGAAACATATGGTAACAGTTACATATTAACATATGGTTGGACAGTAATGGAATAAATATTAGTGCATGGTGTAGGAAAGGAAAAGATAATTTTCACGCTTTCTGTCATTATTGCAGCTGCTCAGTATCTATTAGTAAGAGTGGAATTTCTCAGCTAAAGCAGCATGCAAACACATCCAAGCATAAAGGAAATACTGCAAAACGAAAGCAGGAATCCTTTACAAGCTCCAGGGCCTTGGTGGGGAAGAGGTTTTTCAATAAATAAGAGAATGCTCACGTCTGAAAGATCTTTAAGCCTTGATGTTATAAGAGGATTGAGGGTAATAAAAGACGCTGTAAATGGCACAGCAGTACATTGGACAAAAGAAATGCTTCAGTTTTATAAAGATGCATATTCAAAATGCAAAAAGAAAAAGATGCTAAAAAGCATCGGGGAAATAAAAAATGGTCTAGCACCTTCAAAAAAAGATAAAATAAAAGACGTGAAGGAAAATATGGATTCTGCTCAATCTATTATTGATGATGGTAATAAAAGACTGAAAGATGGACTTAAACGTAAATGTATGCGAGAAATAGAAGCTGCACAAGCCCTTATTAATGCAGGAAATAAAAAACTCAAACTTGCAAAAGACAGAATGGAACAAAAGAATTTGCTTAAAGATAGCCACTAATTTGAAAATAGTCTATTGTAGATATTTTTCACTAAATAAATTAGTGCTGTATGTATGCCAAACTACGTATTTTTTGAAATTTTCTTTTCAGAAGAAAGAACTCATTTTAAAAGTAAGTTATTTTGTAATGGAGTTTTCTAACTACAAAATATGAAACTGAAGTCCTTAATAATAATAAATATACAAATAGTTAGGTAATATAAGCTGTTTTTCTGCCTTTTCATCATATCAAATGTTTTTATGTATGCAATAACGTGTTCTATATATGTCCTATATTTTTTATGAAAAATGTCCTATATGTTTTAAGTTGATCACTTCTACCCCTGTTGACAGAACTTCTTGTTATGTTTTGTTGTGTTTTATTACGATAACATAGTAGCACAAAAGTAAACTCTTGTTTAGGAATATTTGGCTGGTTTATAAAGCAATTTAAAATTTTGAATCGTGAAGTTGACTGTCTGTAAAAATATTTTAATTACATTTTTTTCTGCATCTTTTATTACTTAACAAAGTTTCTCAGTACATTATTAATTTTAGACATAATATTAAAAATTTTATTTTGTAAAACTGACCCCCCCCCCCATATTGTACTATATATAGTTTTGTACTATAAATAGTTTTTTAAAATGAAGTTAATTAAAAGGGATTTCTTAAGAATATCTATCTATCAGAGATTCCACTGATAGATTCTAATGCTGTGAACACTTGATTTTATGAATGAGTATTATTTTTAATCACCTTTGAATGAATTTTTATTTGAAGGAATAAGTGTTTCGTGAAAATCGAATTGAAAACTTAATATATTTAAATAATTTCGAATTACTAATTATTCTTTTTGATACTAGAATGTAATTACTGTAGAATTAAAACCATCTTGCCGTGAGGAAGAAAAAAGAAACAATTAATAACAGACAGAGTCATTTTACCAAAACTTGATGTTCTTAAAAATTTTAATGCTAAGGGCTTTCTTTAAACTTTAAATTCTTGAAACGGTTTCATTTTGTCTATTAAATGTTTAAAACACACTGTACTTATAACTTCTGGTTTTGGTGTACAATATTCTTATTATTCTATTTCTAGGTCACAATATTTATATTGATCAAAAACACATAATTATTTTACTTTCTCGATATGCCTGTTATATAATGTATACAGCAACATGTTATTCTTGGTTTTCACACAGGTGCATATTGTCTGCCAACTTATTTATTTTTAAGATTGCAAAGTATGCTATATAGTGAGGTATATTCTGGAAAGTACACTAGGTGGCCAAAAGTATCCGGACACTTTCAAAAATTCACATTCTTACATATAGCTCGAGAAATAAGTGATCAATTGTTCTTTAACTTTAGTCATACAAAATATAGACTTCACCGAACATTTCCAAGTTGAAATTAAATTACCCTTGCATTTGGGGGACGACAAGAAGGGGGTTGAAAGAAAAACCGCTTTTTGACCATAACTCTTCGAAAATAGCTCGGAATAAGCTATCAATTTCAGTAATTAATTAGCATACTATGTATAATTACTGTACAAATTTTTATGAACGTACCACTCTTACTTCTGAAGATATGAAACATTTTTGAAAAAACGGCAATTTTATTTGAAGGGTTTTTGCTCATAACACGCAGAGTTTTTGATCAAACCTTATCACAACTTCAGGAAAGATGACAAAATACAAGAGAAAGAACATACTAAAGCGGTAAATAAAAATATTAAAAATTCGATGAGATATGAACGTTAAAAGAAAATAATTTTTCACGGCGCATGCGCGAACGACAGAAATTTATAACTACAAAAATATTGTAGCCTGATTTATACTGCATCTTATAAAAAAAGTTTCAGTTGAATATCATGAAAAATGAAAAAGATATCAGCGATCTAGTGAGCTGTATTTCATTCAGTCGGAAACAATACATAAATAGTGAGGGGTTGTCCACAAATAGTGTGGTGACAATCGATCATTTTTTTTCAATGTTAAATTGTATACAGTTTGAAAATTTATATTCGGCATAGAAGTCACATTTCGTCTGTTCGGCCAAAAAGACCTTATACGTACGTTTCCAAAAGTATCCGAACACCCTCTGAAACGTTGGTTTTGAAAGACGACGCAATAACCTTTAATTTAAAAATAGCTCTTTGTGGACAGACCCTCACTATTTATGTATTGCCTGAGAATGAATGAAATACAGCTCACTAGATCGCTGATATCTTTTTCATTTTTCATGATATTCAACTGAAACTTTTTTTATAAGATGCAGTATAAATCAGGCTACAATATTTTTGTAGTTATAAATTTCTGTCGTTCGCGCATGCGCCGTGAAAAATTATTTCCTTTTAACGTTCATATCTCATCGAATTTTTAATATTTTTATTTACCGCTTTAGTATGTTCTTTCTCTTGTATTTTGTCATCTTTCCTGAAGTTGTGATAAGGTTTGATCAAAAACTCTGCGTGTTATGAGCAAAAACCCTTCAAATAAAATTGCCGTTTTTTCAAAACTGTTTCATATCTTCAGAAGTAAGAGTGGTACGTTCATAAAAATTTGTACAGTAATTATATATAGTATGCTAATTAATTACTGAAATTGATAGCTTATTCCGAGCTATTTTCGAAGAGTTATGGTCAAAAAGCGGTTTTTCTTTCAACCCCCTTCTTGTCGTCCCCCAAATGCAAGGATAATTTAATTTCAACTTGGAAATGTTCGGTGAAGCCTATATTTTGTATGACTAAAGTTAAAGAACAATTGATCACTTATTTCTCGAGCTATATGTAAAAATGTGAATTTTTGAAAGTGTCCGGATACTTTTGGCCACCTAGTGTATGAAGTAAATCTGCATTCTTCAAATTATATTTTTGTTTCTTTCCCTTTTTTTTTTTTTACATTACAAAAATAATCTGCAAACTCCCTCTAAAAACTCTTGCATTACATTTTGGATAAAAAAAATTATACCTAACGCTAGCTATATCAATGCATATTATATTTTGGTTAATGTTCTTATTATTTTTCTGACTTCAAGTCAATAACATCAGTTTGTAGTGAATTTTCAATTCTTGATTTATTCATTTTCAGGATTCGTGGATTAGAAAGTTTATTAATTTCAAAAAATATAAAGACAGTGGGAGATGTCTGTAGATTAAATGTCCACGAGCTAAAAACGCTTCCTTTCAAGTCTCCAAAAGTGCTGACTTTGCATAAAGCATTGTTATCTCATCTAGACCATACTCAACAGGCAACTTTGGAAAAACTGAATAGTATTGATGATAGCTGCTCTAGAGTAAAAGATAATAGTTCTGCTCCATCTGAAGCCGATGAGGTATTAACTGATCAAGCTGAAAAAAGTAAGTTTAATTTTTTCTTTGTTAAGATTTATTGCATTTAAAGTCTGTGTTGTTATTAATTCTTCAATCATTTTGTACATTTTATTTACCGTTTATTTATTTATTCATTTTGCTAGAGCTAAAAAGTTATTCTGCTTGAAATAGCCTGATGATTCATCTAAATAGTTTTCTGAGATGAAAAATAAATACTGTGTTTTAACTTCATTAAATTTTCATTTTTAAAGAAGATGCACTTTGATGAATTTATTTAATCATTGAAATATACTTCTGCTCTTGTCAGCTTTTGTAATTTTATTATTTTCTTTCTGATTGTAATGTGTAAAAGTCTCAATATTTGGCATTACAGGCCGAGTTAGTATGCTCCTTGAAAACTGCTTGAAAAAATAAAGTTCATTTTCAAGTGCATGAAAAAGTTTGGAAACCTTGAAAAAATTCGAAGGTTTCCTTAGAGCTTAAATTCTTCCAAAAATCATTGGGGTTTAAATGATGCTCGACGATTATGAGTTTCAGATCTTATAATCAGATAGTTTTGAAAGGTCAAAAAACATTTTTTAACAAACTGGGGCAGTAATTCCAAAAGGTCATATTAGTTTCTAAAAGTATTTTTAAACTTTTGATTTAATTAGTTTTCTCTTACTCTCTATTATTTTTTAACTTTTCTGGAAATCGAAAATGAGGCTATAAGGGCTCACTAACCATGCAGAATGTACTGTCCCGGGGGGGGGGGGGGGGTCATAGTTGTTTTTTAAATAGTAATTTTTCTTTTCCTTGCAACTTAGAAGTTTTTTAATTTAATCTGTTCATTTATGAGATGTACGATATAACCGACATCTCACATTAATTTATTTTGTTCACGCATGATTTGTAAGAGA
This sequence comes from Uloborus plumipes, assembly GCA_038373865.1. Classification (NCBI taxonomy): domain Eukaryota; kingdom Metazoa; phylum Arthropoda; class Arachnida; order Araneae; family Uloboridae; genus Uloborus; species Uloborus plumipes. The sequence continues at coordinate 41,403 of JAXGGA010008576.1, read as the reverse complement.
TGTGCACCTGACACCTCACTAGTTTTGCTAGAGGTTGTTAAATCTACTCATGTTTTTTCTTTTTAAAATGAATGTGAGCTTTATTTTGGACTGTTTTAACTCTTACATATGTTCTTATTGATTTTTCTAGTGGAAGAATCTGGTGAAGATTTGCAGCTACATTCTTCAGAGAAAATGATACAAGAGTTTTTGGATCAGAACAAATTTAATAATCTTCCAAATATTTTATTAACTCGCATAATCGAAAAATGTGCAAATGTATTAAGTCAAAGATTATGATCTTGCTGAGCAATTTATATGTGATGCACATGGTTCTCATAAGAATTTGTTTAATTTTGTAGTTCTTATAAATTGCAAATATTATATTTTCAAGCTTTCTAAAAGTACATTCAAAATTATAATCAAGTGTTAAAATTATTTTTTAAATCTTAGTTATTGTCATATTTATTTTTTTGTTCAAACACTGTTTTTAGCTATTATGGTTTTTATAACAATGCTTTTACTGACTTTTAGGGAAAAAAATTTAGTAGTTTTATATCTGGTATAAATGATATTAAATAGAAAATACTGTATATTTAAAATTTGTAAATAAACTGTAATTAATAAATGTTTAAGTGTGCTATGATATTTGAAGTGGTGAACATTTTCTCGAACTTCAATATGCTATCAGCCCCGTTTATTCGGGTAACGGATAAACGAGAACCCTACTTTTACGAATAAAACTTTCTGAAATTGAATATTTTCCTTTTGACACAATGTTGTAGATTCTCAATCAAATAACTTCCCCCAGATAATCGAAAAATATTGATCAGCATGCGCAAATATTTTTACTGATAAAACTTATGAATAAATTAAAAATAAATTGAGTAAGAACAATTATTCACGTAAAAATATAAAATAATATTTTTTGCCAACAACGGACTAGGAAAACAACATTCAATTTCTGTCTGAACATTTCCACTTTCACATTTTGGGGAAATTGAAGGCATCAACCATCAAAAGTGTCCTATTTAAAAAAAAAATGACTTTTAATAACAAATTAATCAAAGCATATTATATGTTATGCACAATATATTCAAGTGTTTGTCTTCAGTGTAAATCAAAATATAACCTTATGATTTTACATATTACTTCCAAAAGCATTGTCATGCATAGTATGTAATTAAAAAAAAAAAACATTCATTAAACATTAAAAGTATTAAGTCTGAATTTTTTTTAGGAAACTCATGTGAATGATACGTTTCCCGTACTGTTGCAAAATGAGAAAGGACATTCTAAATTACAAAAACCAAGCACGGCATTTCAGTTTTTTCTGAAAGCATTTATTTAAATGTTATTTAAGATTTAAAAAAATAATAATAATAAATAAAATAAAATAAAATGCTTCAAAAATTCATGACAAGAATTGCAACAGCAGATTGATTCAATTGGAATTGCTTAGTTATGTTCCAACTGATCTATGCAAAACATACTCTGTACAAAAATGTACTATTGTTCTACCCCCATTTAAAAAATAATATCTTTGGAAAAACACATAAAATAGGAATTAAGATTTCTTTATTTTTTTCTCTTGTGTTTTCAGTCTCAGTTCTGTCTTAGCCATATCATTTATCAACAAATCCAACTTCTCCAACTGCTTCTGTTCTTCTACTTTAATTTCAGCTGCTAATTTTTGCACAGTATCAAGAGATTCTGCTATTGCTTGAGCATCTTCTTCTGACAGTGCACCATCCTCCACTGACTCACTTGTTGGTGTGATTTTAAGCTTCTCAACAGTTGAACACAGATCAGAAGAGTTGCTGCTTTCATTAGAGCCTAAAAGAGAACCAGAAACTTGATTTTTAAGGATGTAATATTTAGAATTATGTTAGTATTTTTTAAGCATAATATATATATATATATTCCTAAAAGCTATCCTAACTTTAGCTACTCCGAAAAAAGAAAATGTTTTGATACTATGTCATCTAAAGCACATTCTAGAAGTTTCACATACTAGCATAGCAAGATAATATGGACACACAACTGTGCACAAATACTTTTGCTGCCGGTATGCTTTGTCCGATAATCACTAATTAATATCAATATATTAAGCTTTGGTTTATTGGTTATCTTTAAAGTCTGCAGCTAACTTGGTTTTTAAAAGTTCATATTTTGCTTTCATGGATACATGATACAAAGCAAAAGGTACTACTATCTTACTAGAAATTTTATTTACCCACTCTATATTATTTTCAAACCTGCAGATAGTTAGGCGTTACATGAACACATATTTGGTATTCTTATTTTAGTGTGCATACCATGTATGTCTATAAAGTAACAGGACTGACTTTGTAGCTTCTTATGGAAGTGGACTAAGAGAGAGCAGTTGAGCTTGGACATGCGTAAAGCTGCATAGGTAACAACGGCTTTTGATTAACAGGAGTAAGTTGCTACTAAGTGCATGTTTATTTCATCTTGCTTAGCTTACTGGGAAAATGTTGAAGTTAAAAACTGAAGAATGTGTGAGTTGTTTGAGCAAACTGTCAACTGAGTATCCAAAAGATAGTTAAAACTATGAACATGAACAGGGAAAATGGAAAATGCTGCTAGAAGAGCTTAACTTAAAAAAAAATGCTTCTTTAAACCAAACTTTTTTTTTGTTGCATGGTGTTATACTATTGATTTCAAAAACCTATAAAATGTTTTTGAGGGGGGGGGGATATCTATTTTTTACTTGAAAAAATAGTTACAATTAAAACTTTGGTGCTGGAAATCAGGAATCTTTCTGCAATTGTGTGATTAAATTTCAGACATTATTCATTTTAGGAGACAAAAATAACTAGGAGCTTTACCATGCAATTTGTCATCGAAGAATATTCTGCATTTTGTTCAAAAGCTATGTGGCCCATGCTCTGAAGGTTAGGGCAAACTGTACTTAATACAATAATTATAATTTTACTACTGTATTTAAGTGAGCAACTCATACTTTTGTTTTATTAATTGGCAGTATATACCGACTTGAATGGTTTGCATGTTCTATGAAAAACTACTACATATTTATTTAGTCTCCAAAAAAGAAAAAACCTCAGTTGTTAATGAGAAAGTGATTTCATCTCTCATTTCTACATTCTCATGAACATTATAAATCAATGAGTTTGGATAGGGCCGGATCTAAGAGTGGGTTTTTAGGGTTCAAACACATTTCGAAATTTTCCAAAACTGTTCCAAAAATTGCTTTTTAATGCTCTTTTTTGCTGAAAAATAATATTATTACTATTTTATTTTTAATTTTCTTATTTCCTTTTCAATTTCATTTGAAAAATGAAATTATCATTATTGAATGATAGTACAAATTTATTGATTTATTTGCAGTATTTATCTTTATTGTAGTTTTTGCAAGCATAATTTCATACACAATACATATTAAGTGGGGCAAAGATGCTCTTTGCGCACATCAGAATTTTTTCCTTGATGGGAAAGATATGCTATATGCTATTTTATTCTCCATGCTAATGCCCCTTAAGTATTTATTGTAACAAAAAGCAATAGAATATAGAACATGAAATCAAATTTTGTTCATCATATATATATATATATATATATATATATTTCACAAGAAATGTGCTGGTAAAACCCTTCTGAAACAATAGTCTGGTTACGGCCCTGAGTTTGGGGAGGAATTATATAATTAGACATGCATTTCCGATTCAAGTTTTTGAAATTAAAGATGTCCCTGTGCCTAGTAAAAAGGCTATTATAATTAATGGATGCTCTTTAACAAGTTCTTGGATCTTCTTGCATGTCATTAATTTGTCATTTAAGGTTTTAAACTCTCACTTACAATGAATATGAACAAAATATCCCACCAGGCATAATATATGCATTCTTTTGCTAATAAAGAAATAAAAGGAAATTTGGCTCTGACTCATATAGTTAGTTAGAGAAAAATATTAACCAAGAGATTTGCTGCAGCACGGTTGATCTTGATTGGAATTAAAATTGTTGTCCAAATAAATAATTTTTTCTTTGAACACAGAAATCCCTGATAAATGCTTGAGGAGTCTGCAAAGTTGTGGGCATATAAAGAAGCATGATTTCTTCAATTCAGCTGTATCACTAGTAATGCACATTTCCCAAGGAGATAATACCTGAAAGAAAGATGAATATTAATAATTAAATAATCAATCATTATACTCATAAAATATGAATCAGTGAGTGGATAAACGTCAGTCCAGAACTTCAAATTATTCAGGAGAGAGAAAAAACGTCTTAATTCTAGCATTGTTTCTACGATCAACGTTCAAACAACAAGCATCGTATCTTTCGAATTAGTAACCTGACTGACATGATTTTTGACTTCAACATGCATCTTGTCTCCCACAGCTTGTTTCCACAAAAAACGAATTTTCGAATTTTTGTGATTGATGTTGTTTTTGCACTCACTGATTTATATGCTTCAGCTTTTTTTCTTTTTCCTCTGAGAAACACCACAAGTAATACCAAGTAAAACTCCAAAATTTGATGTTGTTAACAATATATTTTCAATCTTAAGATTTCAAAAAAAAAAAATCATTTTCTGGGACTGTATACTAGGAAGGCACCAAAGAAAATTTTCATGGTGACTGTGAAATAACGTTGTTCCACCTTCCCCCACTCCCTAAAATATGACTTGCTGTTTGTTATTTTTATATTGTATATACAGTTGGTGCCACTTTGATCACAGTTAATGTTATCAGTTGCTTAATGTTGTCACTATGTCCTGTCCAATTGTATATTAGTACATTAAAAAAAATCTTCATTTTTTTGTAATCAAACCTTCATTTATTGTTATCAATTTCAGAAAATTATTTTCTTTAAATCTGCAAAATATGTAAAATGAATGAAAATTCTCTCTATCTCTCTTTTGTTTTTGCTTTAAAAATACTTCCTGACATTCAGAGTGAAAAAGTATTTGTTCCCTCCTTGTGATCAAGGAATTATCAGAGCCATGAAGGTACATATGCCTTCAAGAGTCCTTGAAAATACGGAGGACTCTCAAAATCTTGGAGCACAATTTGTAGTCAATAAAACAAAAAGTTTTAAAGCCATGTGTTTATTAGCGATGTCAGAAGACAGTGTCTTGGAAAGAAAAATTTGAAATTGCTTTACTCCTGGAGGATTAACGAACTAAGTACAACGACAGTGATGTTGTGGTAACAGAAATAAAACAAAATAGTTAAGTCTCATACCCGTTATGATTGCTGACAATTTCGAATTTTGTATGGAGATAGGTGAAAAAATTGGAACTTCTACTGCATTGACTGCTGGTAATATTTGTGAAGCTATAATCATGGATTAAACATCTACACCAGATTGAGATAAACCTGAAAGCTTCTTCAAAGAGAAAGATCCAAGTGCTACTCACATGGAAGGACCGCGGGACACGTAGCAGTTTCATTGGCAGTATGATTTTGAACGTTTTATAAACAAATTGCTGCTTAAAAATAGCAGACAAATAACAATCAAAGATTTCTTCTCTGAAAGTCAATAATTTACGTATTGTATTAGTTTGATGAGTTTATCTTGTTATATTTTTTTGGTAACTGTTTATTTCTGTTTTGAAACACATGAATTAAAATTATCAGCAGAAATCACCATTCAACTTTTACCATTGATTATTGCTATCAAATCACTTGCATTGCTATCAAATCACTTGCTTCCAAATGTGATCACATTAAGCTATGTCAGCTGACAATTTTTTTTTATTCATTTTTCCTTTTTAATTTTTTATAAATTTACCACTGTAAACTTTTGCTACTGATTCTATGGTGAATAGAAATTACTGGGCTTCAAAATCACATCTCTCAAATTCAAAATGTTAAGGTTTTGGTGGTTCATGTTCAAGTTAAGACTTGGAAATATTGTCAGCCCCACTTAACCCTTTATGTACCAAATTAATTTATTAATGATTTATACATTTTTTTGGTTTTTTTAGTTGAAAATACATCATAAAATATATTTATCGAATAAAAAAAATTTGAAAATTTTGGGGGTCTAAGGCGCCCAAGAAAACTTTCCGATTGCTGGTACCATCTGTCGGCCTCTCAGCAAAGTACAAGGAGTGGTACTTGAAAGCTTTAGCATGATTACAGCATTTAGAATTCATAAAACTAAACTAATATGAGCGGGACTTCTGAGTCCCGTCGGGGCATAAAGGGTTAAACGAATACTGTCGGTTCCAAGAAATATTCGATTAAACTGGGTACTTGCTTAAGCGGGATTTTTAACTTTGCCTCTATGGCATGGAGAATAGTCGGTTAAAGGATATTTTATTCTTATAAGCGGGGTATTCGTTTATCTGTTACCGTAAAAATGTAGATGAAGGAAAAAAATGTTCTGTTTTGTCTTTTCATGTCAGGGATGGATACAAGGGATGGGCAATGAGGGCAAACGTCCCTTGAGGCACTCTCCCCCAGTAAATGTTCAATATTGAAGTTTACAAACTTAAATTTAGACAAGCTTTCATGATGTTGAAGGAAGGAAGTTTTGGCTCTCCCCCGGGAATGTTTTGAATTGAAGTCTGAAATATTCGTGAATATTTGCAAACCAGTATGCATAATTAAAAGTAAGTAACCCAAATCAATCACCTCTCTCTTGAAAATTTTTTGGTTCCGCCCTTGTTTTATGTTTTATTCCTTTTTTCATTTATTAAAAAAAATGAAGAAAGAAATAAAATTTTCTTTGCTGCAAAATATTAACATATACAAACCTGCCTTCTTGAATTTTCTATTGAAATTATTTGATTAAACGGCGATCTCTAACATTGCATTTATTGGAATATTAGGTTTGAGAAGGTTTTATTATAATAGGCAGGGCAATTGTTCTTCTGTTACCCGGGGCTCACAGTATATCTAACGAAAAACTTAAAACTAAAGTTCTCATTTTCATATTTACTTTAAATGATTCCAATTCATTTGGAGCAATTTGCATTTCTGAAAGTCCATCTTTGTTTAAAAGAGAGATATCATCACTTATGACAAGAATTCCTTTTCTCCAGTCCTTGTTATCTGCAGTTTTTGAGAAAGAAAACATTACTTTGTATCGTTTAATTTGATTTACAACCTCTTGAGAATGTTCAGAATCTTTAAATGATCCTATTTTTACAAAAGTTTTAACCATGTCAAGAGATTTTAAGTTTGCTTCTAGAGTATTTAGATTATCATTCAAATTTTCAACAGCTTCGTGAGTATTTTCGATTTGTTCACTTTGATCCAGCAAAACATTAGCAGTTTCAACTAAAATGCATTCTGATTCATATAAAGAACTAAGAAGTTCTTTGCCAAGATCAGTTGTTGCAACTTTTGGTGGGCTCGGAGATTTGAATTGCTGCATAAAAAGCTTGTTACGCCAAAACAGTTCTAACATGTTGTATGTTGAATCTCTGTTGCAGAAAGAAGAAAACCAATGCTTCTCATTACCAACTGTAAACACTATTGATGGATAAATGAAACTAGACAGCTTTTTTTCTATTGCAGATATGGTACTTAATGGCAATTGTAATTGCAGTTCATCACTGTCTTTGTTATCACTAGCAAACTGAACACTGTTTTTATTGATGGAAAACACTCCTTTTACCCATTTCTTTGTTGCTTGATCATAGTAGTTAACTTCAGATTCAAAAGCACTTTCCCGTTCACTCATTTTTCTCATGCATGCATGCCTGTCTGAAAAAAATCATTATTTAGGTTTAATGCAATTGAATGTCAAACATATAAATAAAACAGTCAAAATAATAACACAATAATAACACAGATAGTAGTATAAAAATCATTTGGAGCATTATTAGATACAGTAAAATGGGTTCACTTTGCAGTACCATATCTTCAGTTTTCTCAGGCGGCAAATCTTGAAACAACAGCGTAGGAAATGAGTATTTTATTTTGAGCAGCAGTGCTGCTCCTCAAATTCTGATTTTGAGGAGCAATTTTAGGACATTTGCTAAATTACATTTTAAACAAAGAAAACAAACTAGTCTTCAGAACTTTAATATTTCATGTGTGCATTTAAAAAGTTTTGAGCAATGACTTCAGTTTGATCATGAAGGAATAATAGAATAGAAAAACTGGAGCAGATGGAATGTTCAACATTGTTTTTTTTTTTTTTTTTTTTTTTGAGGTAGGGGCAAATGAGGTGGATCGGGGGGGGGGGGGGGGGGGAATTGCCTCCAGATTTCAATGCTGATAGCAACAAATGTTATATTTTTCGGAAAAAAATGTAGCTATTTCCTTTTTTTTTTTTTTTGCATTGCAAAATTTTTGATGCAATTTAGGATATTTTGTGTGTATCGCCTTTCTTTTGTTTTTAATCGCAAATTGCAATGCGATACTGCTTATTTCCTTTGCTAAAACTGAAACTTACTCACTTATTCATTTTCTTTCCAGTTTTTTTACTGAGTTCCAACGAAGAAAAACCACAGAAATAAGGATGAATTTGCCATCTGAATAAGGGACCAACTTGCCCCCAGATCCGGCACCACCGCTTTGCCGCCTCTTCATAAAAATTTTTACCTTAGATCAGGCATTTCACAAAACTTGGTATTTAAAAACGGCTTTTTCAAAATTTAAGCTCAATAAATGCTCCTGGAAACAAATCATTTGTGATCTTATTAGGATCTTCCAAAAATGTTATATTTTGAGCAATGCATCCCCCAAATAAAGAAAATTCAAAGTTGTTTGATTTTTTACAAAATGCAGACCTCTGGCAGAGAAATAGAATATTGAGTTATATGTGCTGCTTATGTATAATTCAAATTATTTGTAACAAAACCAAACCATTTGCTGATACACTTAAGCCAAGATTGGCAGGTGTTCTTAAAATATCCACCTTGCAAAAACTTTATGCATGGAATTAATTTCTTCAGGGAAGAAATATGGTTTTGCAGTGGTTTATTATTTTAAAGCTATTTTTACCTTTTTTGCCCCTTCCATTTAATTGTCAATGTTTTATTTCTAATTTTATACTTTATGCTTGATTATTCTACAATTATTGCACTCAGGTGTATAGCAAGGTTAGGGGAAGGGGCCAACTCCCTAAACCTTAGTTTTAATATTGTCAAATCTAATGGGATAAGTTTGTACACATGTGAAGACTGTCATCTCCCCCCCCCCCCATCACCTTTGATTCTTTTCTTTTTTTATTGTCCATCCATTAATATAGCGGCCGTCTTACAACGGCACTGCCTCACGTTACAAGAATAAAAATTATTCCATTATTTTTATTTCATGATTCTATGTAGCTATATAATGTGGATGTTCTTGGATAAAGCTTTTAATTCATTTTGGTTTTAAGTTGCAAAACATGGTTTTAAAATTATATTTAAAAAATGAGAACTCAAAACTCATGAGAGAAAACAAGTCACATTATTATCTTTCGTCAAAAATGTATATGTGAAGATGAAAAACAAAATATCCTGGAAGTGAAAAAGGATTTTTGGTCTACTGAAATGATTTCTCTGCTTTTATTTTTAAAGTATGAGAAAAATTTAATGCATAAATTATTGTTCTTTCTGCTAAATTAATCAAGTATTTGTTATTAGCAATGTTTTACCAACTAATGCTAACTTATGTATTTTTAAATCTCTTAGTGACAAGGTCTAAAATCACTAGAATGTGTTTGGTAGTGTATTTGACTGTTATGATACCAGAATGGTTGATATTCCAACTAGGAATGACTTTTCTTTGAACATTCTTGTGCGTGTCACTGCTTGCTGTCAAACTTTTGCATTTGCTGTTAACAGCAACTCGCTTCATTTCTTAATGCCCCCCACCTCCCCTGTTTTTTAGCATCTCTCTTGTTTGAGACCTTCAATTGCAATTATGAATTTAAAACTGCCAATTTTGCTGCTAGCTTTTATCTAAAATTGGAGGTAACAAAAAATTATCAATTCTTTATCAAAGATTTTTCAAAACAGTTATTATAAAGTGCAAAAATAATTAGAGCTTCGATTTTGTCCAAATGTTAACGATCATAATAAAATACTATGCATTTACCAGATGAAACAATTGTTTCGAGCTCCTGAAAAACTTTAAATAGAAATACAAATCAATGTTTTCTTAAAAATTCAATATGTTCTTTGATTTTGAAGGTCTTTTTGTTTATTTATATCGAAAACCATAGAAAACACCCGCTTGAGCTGGAGGAAGAGCACCCATCATTTAGTAGTGGCTCAAAACGAGCGGGTGCGACGAGAACTGAAACCATTAATAAAATATCGCAGAGAGCAGACGATTTTTTGGCCTGATGAAAAATTTGAGTAAAACATTTTTATTGCACAATTCTGTACCTCAGAACCAGACTAACGTAAGTCCATTTTCGTCATTTTTCGGTAGAAGGGAAAAACGATTGTCGAATACATCGTTCTTCCCCTCTACTGAAAAATGACGAAAATGGACTTACGTTAGTCTGGTTCTGAGGTACAGAATTTTCTGTAAAACCATTTTATTGGAGCTGAATTTATTTTTTAATGAAATGTAGCGCACAAGCTTTAAAATGTATTTTTACAACCGCCATTGCTTTGAGAACTTTCTCGTGCTCCGTCCTTCCCGTTTTACTTCAGAAAACGGGGACTCATGACCCTGAAGTTTAAAAATATTGTTATCTTTGTTTAAGCTCTCAAATATTTTTTATTTATTTACCCAAGATATACCAGGAATGCAAATGAAAAAAAAAAAAAAAACAACACTCACACAAACCCTTTGAAAGGAGCAAGAGGACCTCCATTGCAGTCCTCTGTGGAGTCCGGGGCCTCCGTGGTCCCGTTATAGTGTCCTTATAGCTGATTAGCTTGTTTTTATTTATATATGCGTTTCTCTTTTTGAAAATTTTTTTTTTCTGCTCGGAAACCGCATCCAGTTCAGTGGAGATCAGAGGTAAATTGATTTCCATGCTGCATAATAATAATTGTTTGAACAGCTAATTGGACAGAAACAAACTGCTTCTTTGGAGCTTCTTAATACATCAACATTCATTAATAAAAAAAAAAGTTTTATCTGGAAATTGTGAAAAATCGCTTGTACAGTAGTATTTTCCCCTGCTTTCGTTTCAGTTTAATTTTTTATTTTGCAACTATACATATTTAGGTGATAAAGAAGCCATTACAGTAACCCTTACGCCCATACCATGCCTTTCAGCCAATCAGATAAGTAGAATTACGGATATTAACCGCCATTAAATATTGAAATCGCGTCATATGTCATCTGTGATTGTGAGAAAGGCCTAATTAATTTATTTTGTATTATTGTTTCGAAAGATTAATAGCACAAAACACCATGTCTGAAGAGGAATATGATTCTGATGAAAAAATGAACACTGAAAATGAGGATGGTGAGACTGATAGTGATGAAGAAGTGAAAGAAAAAATTACTTTGAAAGCTCGTAAAATTCGAAAATCAGATGGGAAATGGAAAGTTTACTACGAAAGTAAAGTATTCAAAAGAGAGTGGATCGACATATTTCGTACGTATTTGTTCTCTTTTTTCTGAATGCACTTTATGCAATTTGCTGAATAATGCAGAAACGATTAATGTTTTTGGTTGTATAAGCTCATAATAGGATTATTTTGGTTTTAAGTTTTGGGTAAACGAATAATTAAGAGCCCTTAAATGTTAATTTAAAGCGAAAACAATTAACTATAACTTGTTTGGCAGCTTAGACATTTAGCAGTCAAAAAACTTCTGAAATTCCTTGGGAATTGCTAACCAGGTTTAAATTCCAAAATGTGGACTTATCTGTTTCTAAAATTACACAAAAGCTAATAAAACGAATAATTTTAAAAGAAAGGGAAAACTTTTTATCATCGGATAACATTACGCGTATAGATCGTATTTTAATATTATTGACCAAGAATTACTTCGAATAAATTTTATTGTCAGAAATATTAAATCTTGGTAGACATGCGAACAGTGTGTTTTAGTTTTGTTTTGGATCATTTTCTGCATGTTTTATCTGACTGCATTATTTTTGGCAATTTATATCAACAAAACTGATGTCTTAACACATTCTCGACAGCATGAAATGGGACAAATATCCATATATTATTTCTCTAAGCCGAATCCTATACTCTCTCTATATTGACTCTATCTAGCGAAATAATTGTCGTATCGTCTCCATTTTGATTTCATTCGAAAGATTAAAAAAAATGTGTTCTTTAGAACGTTTCTCCGCTAGCGCCGCGTAACGAGAATCTCGAAAATCCACGTTTAAGCGACTTATAAGCGATTGAAGTTTGAAAAAGTTAAATTTTTTGCTCAACTGTCAAAATCGTTACATTGTTGCTCAAATCAATTTTAAATGCGACATTTCAAGACAAGGCTTAGCTCGGTAAACCCTAATTGTAACTTTTATTGTTTCAAAATACTATGGTAGTTTTGCGATAACGTTAGTATTTAGTTTAGTAGTAGCAGTAGCCTTGGGTATTTGATTTTAATATAGGGTATCACTTTTGTAGTAGTTGTAAAAGTGAACGTGTCTTTGATCTCTTTGAAAAGTTGTCAGAACGACGGCAGTAGATGGCGATATTGTGCAAATGAAGCCAATAAAAATTGTCGTATTAAATTTTAAGTTTAGAGTTTTTTTTTTTTTTTTTTTTTGCGGAATTCCGCACGGGTCATCTAGTTATCTTTTAATATTGTTTCCTCCAATTTTTTGAACCCATTTAATAGTCCGATAGAATGATTTAAAGTACCAGTACGAGTACACTTTCAGCTACAATGCAGTACAGATGACACACCATTGGATACTGGACGTACATGCAAGTCTATTAAGGAAGTCCAGCGTGACCTAACAGCGAATTACAATGTCGCAAACATGTCAAATTTGGTGAACAGTAGAGCCTGCTTTTTTGACTTTGGGGCTCTGGATAAAGTAAATATTAGAAGCCCCACATATTCATTGAAATGTACGGAGATAAAATTCTTACAGAGTGCAATAGTTAATGTAAAGAAAAAAAAAATCAGCATTGTTAAATATCAAATGATAAATTGCGAACATGTTTATACTGAGGCACAAACTCAGCAAACTAACACTGCTAAAAACTATTTTTTGTGGCAGAATTCACCACTTCTGTTACATGCATACAATAGGGTCCCAGTGTAAGTGCCTCACTTATAAAAATAAAGGCCTGGTTGAAATTTTTATCAGATGAATGATTTTGTTATAAATGAATTTGTTTATTCAATTTTTAGAGGAAATTGAAATATTATACCCAAGGCTGTTGCCATTAAGTGTCAGAAGGGTGTCTCATTCTGCCTGCGATTTTGTCCAGTCCAGTTTTTAAATCAATCAAATTAAAATATTGGCAATTTGTTGTGTGACCTCTGGAAGTTCAGAAAATTTTACTCTGGAAAACCTGAATCACAGGGAAAACGATTTTCCATCCTATACATTGAAAATAAACCAAAAGCTGAGCTTTTTTGTTTCAGCTAGAGATTTGTTCTATGTTTCCGAATATGTCTATATTTTTCTAAATATTGAAATCTTTAATTTATAGTTTGTAAATTTGTCAATTGAATGGTTCATTAAATGCAATAACATTTATGTTGATCATTTTACAAAATGTATTAGATTGCAAGTTGCTCATTTTTTTAAATAAACTTGAGGTGGCATGTAGAAAGTGCTGCCCAAAAACGTTTTCTAACTCTGAGATTTAAAAAACGCAAGCTTATCTCAGCAGAAGGACTTTTAAATTGTCGAGTGAATTGCATTGAACTTATTTCATCTATGCATTTTTGTTTAATGCAAGATATTGTTTACTTATATACTATACTAGGCCATTAAATATACCATTACCTTCCTAACATGTTGTTATTCTTCTCTAACTGTGACACATTACTATTTATTTTGAAAAAAAATGTTATTATTTATTTATTTTAAAATACTTTTCCATGACAATAATAATCCTTTCTTTTCTAGCAAAGTATGTTTAACAGCTATTTATTTTGTTGAATAAAATGTTTACTAATTTAACAGTAAAAAATTTCCAAAAAATGTTACAGGTAACTGCAAATAACTTTTTAGAGAGTTTATAAGTTTGTGATTAAAATTCAATAATTATGATTGTACTAAATATATTCGATTTAAAAGAATTTTTTAATAAAAATGTAATCAAAGTCCTGTCGTCCCCGCTTAATCGGGTAACGGATAAACGAATACCCCACTAATACGAATAAAACCTCCCAGAACCGAATATTTCCCCATAGACGCAATGTTAAAGATCCCCGCTTAATCGAATAATATTGATCAGCGTTTAAATATTTTGCTGAGAAAACTTTTGAATGAATTAGAAATAAATTGAGTAAGAACAATTATTGATGTAAAAATATAAAAGAATACTTTCGCCAACTTCGGATAAGAAAACCATTCACATTCCATCAAAATATTTCTATTAATCATTCCAATTTTTTTTTGTCTCTGCCTTACAAAAAACGAAAAAAATAGAAAGCCCAGTCGATATTTAAATTAAATAACACAAAAATATATTCATTGCAAACAATAATAAATTGATTAACGTTAAATGTAAAACATGGCAGACGAGAAGGGGGGAAAAAAAGAGTTAGAAAAGTGTTCCCAAAAGATCTTGAGCAAGCAGTCCAGTATTATGGACCTTTTCAAGAATAATAATACTCGAAAAAATGCGAATACAGAGATTTAGTAACTCAAGTTGTAACTTAGGTTTCTATAATTTTCATAAGTAATAGTATATAATACTTAATTATTATAATATTTTGTTGTTTGTTCAGTTTATTCCAAAACCTTTTTACCAATAAATACTTTCTTTATGTAGCTTTTAATTTATTATTATTCCATTTTGGGACAAATGTAGTCGGTTTGGAAAGGTAAAGAAAAATTCGCTGCTTAATCCAATATAATTAAATAATATTTCTTGGAACCAACGGCATTCGCTTAAACGGGGCCCACAGTATATAATTCTGCTACATTATTGCAACGATTATGTGTATCAAACATATGTGGAAAATCTGGATTTTCATTTTGTCCAATTTCTTCCACCCGGACTTTTTACATCAAAGTGGATAAAATACCATCCCTGATTGGCCTAATTGTCAAATTCACTAGCGTTTTCGGTTATTTAGTTTCAAGATTCATAAATGTTTAATGGGAGAAAAGAAAATACAAATAGTCTAAATGGCCATACCATGAGTAACAATTAGGGATGCACCGAGTACTCGGTAAATATTCGGTACTCGGCCAATTTGCCGAGTACTCGGTATTCGGCCAAATTTGGATCAGGTACTCGGCCGATACCGAGTAGTTGTAGAAAATTGAATAGTTCAAGACACGTTTTTCAATAATTAAAAATATGCAAATATATATATAATGCAATCATTTGCAATTAATATATTTATAAAATATGACTGAATTCTACGTATAAGTTTTTAAAAAGTTATAATACCAAATAAGTATGAAAATTAACTAAGAATGTGCAAATGTAATTAACTTTTTCATATCGCATATTGGTGTAGGGGAACTTACCTTTGGTCAAGAACAGTCCAAGTGATCCTTAAGATGAATATTAATAAACTCATTAAAAAGAAACTTTCAGTCATATTCCAATATATTTCTAATCATTAAAAATTTAGATTACGAATTTTTAAAATCATGGTTTTGCAGATTCAAACTTGTGGCATAGTGATAACACAGAGAAGTAAAATTAAGTCATTTTTATTAGGGTTAGAAAAAGATTGTCTAATATTTAATGAAAAAAAGGGAAAATGCCAGTAAAATATTTTAATAATTGAAATTGTTGTATCTTAAATTATGGTGCAAAAGACTAATCTTTCAGCATTTTCTGGTGAAAGCTTATTCCTCAGACTGCTGCAAATATAACCTGCCTCGGAAAAAACCCTCTCGCTGTACACACTAGTTGAAGGTGCACTAGGAAACTTTTTTGCTAGTTTGCATAAGATAGGAAACTTTTATTTTTTTTCCACCAAGCAAAAGGACTATTTGTTCTATTTAGTAATTCTCCAGAAAAAAAAGACTCCATCTCTTTCTTTAACATCTCTTCGTATTCGAATTCAGTGTTGGTATTTTCACTATTGACATTTTCTTGTACATTTGAGACTTCATCAAAGCACTGCCAGAAAGTTGACGAACTTTTTTGACGAACAAGTTTAGAGAATTAGAACTAATCAATAATAGATTAATATAATTCCAACTTAATTGATACTTAATATTTATTCATTTTAAAAATAACTTTTTTCTAAAATTTTTGACAAAATAAATAAAATATTTTAAACAATGCATAAGTTAAATTCAGTGGGATTTTTGTTCTAAGAACTATCATATAGAGGTCCATTCCAATCATCAGTTCATATGTCAGGGTTCGAATTTACTACTGGTCCATTGGTTCCAGACCAGTAAAACTCGCCGCGAATCACCATAAAAACAATCCAAGGACCACCATTTTTTTTAAAGAAAAAAAATGTGATTAATGATTTAAGGTGGACCAGTGATGTTGTCTGTTAACCAGCATATATTCCTGCTCACTGGTCGAGAAGACCAGTAAAATTTTGTAATGATTTCTAACCCTGTACCGCTCTATGTCAATGATTTTTTAAAAAACAATTGGTACTCGGTACTCGGCAACTCGGTACTCGGCCGAGTAGTGAAAGGCCGAGTACTCGGTACTCGGCTACTCGGTAAAATGCTACTCGGTGCATCCCTAGTAACAATGCTTCATGTTTATTCTGGTGTATTCATATCACAGACTTAATCATTTTTAAACAATAAGCTACCATCCTTAAGACAGGGCTAAGCAGAGCTACGTGCATTTTACACTAAAAGCCCGGTTATGACATCAAGACCAAGAGTCTGCACTTTTGTTTGTATTATAGATTCGTTACTCTGGAATAGTCTAGAACCGAGGAAGAGGCAAGTGTTACTTCATTAAAGCTGAGAGTATTAAAACTGGTAGCTAAAATTAATTTTGGACACCAGTGAGATGCCATAGTGATGGTGCGGATCAACTTGAAAGTTGAAAACAATGCTTAGGTATGAAGATGAAGCAAATAAGAAAGGCAAATTTATTCGTGGAGGCAGCAATCTTGGCATAAAAATTGGCAGTATAAACAGTAAACTATCTATCTGGCCACACTTAAATGTATCAACTACGCAGTAACTTAAAAACAAAAAAGTTTTAATTTTTAAATATTTAAAAACTTTTCGTTGTCCGTGTTCTAAATTTTTAATTTGTTTTTATTTCTTTTTTTGCAGCATGGGTTGAAGAAGATCCAGAAGATCCAAAGCAAGCAATCTGCAGAGCTTGTAATAAGAAAATAAAAGCTCATAAGAGTATTCTTGAAACTCATCAGAAGACAAAAAGACACATAAGAAATATCTCGGGATCAGGTAAGTTTTTTTTACATCAATGAAAATGCTATGAGAGCCCATAAATGAGCACTCTATGTATTCAGGGGTTGATTCTGACACAAACTGGGTCCCATCTGCTGCTCTTTCACAAAATTCTATAAAGCTGCCTCTTATGTAAAATTTTATCTTTTTTTCAAAATGTCATTTGTAAAAACAATTTTTTAATAAATTTTAGGCTCAAATTCAAAGAAAGAAAAATCCTCCAGTTTCCAAATCATTCCCAGCGAAATCCTGTCGGCCAGAGGGATTTTCGATTAGATTTGGGGTGCTAAACATGCATAATAGTCTAAAATTGTATTTACAAAAAATATATAAAAGTAAAATGCCTCCACATCAAGAAGAAAAAAAAGTTCACAAAAATTACTTTTTTCCCAAAATGTGGGCCTAAAAATAAAACATGGATCAACCCCTGGTATTGTTATCAGGATGTCAATAATTTAAATCAATTGATTTTTTTTAAATCATTGATTTAAATCACTTTTTATTTTAATCATTAAAAAATTCTCTTGGACAATCCCAATTTCATTATTTTCACCATTTTCTGTTAGAGCTTTGATTTCCATTTAATAAATGGAAAAGTAATGCTACTCATCCCCCCTCCACAGTTGCTGGAAGGTTGAAGTCCAAATAATATATATGCACAAATAGTGCTATTTGTTGTCTAATATGTGAAATAAAGAAAATACATGCAGGTGCAGGGCAGGTGTTGCAAAGAGTGAATTGAGGGGGGAGGGACATGATCTCCATATATTATTTCTCTAAGCCGAATCCCATACCCGGTCGAAACTCGCTCATTTCTTTATCGAATTGCATGAAAATTTATGATTTTGAAGCTTATCCCGCGGGCTATTGACGAAAATTAGACCCACCCTCTAAAAAGTGTCGGTTCGTTTTTTATTCGAACTTCAATTTTTGGGCACAAAATTGACTCTATCTAGCGAAATAATTGTCGTATCGTCTCCATTTTGATTTCATTCGAAAGATTAAAAAAAATGCGTTCTTTAGAACGTTTCTCCGCTAGCGCCGCGTAACGAGAATCTCGAAAATCCACGTTTAAGCGACTTATAAGCGATTGAAGTTTGAAAAAGTTAAATTTTTTGCTCAACTGTCAAAATCAACTGTCAAACATTGTTGTTCAAATCAATTTTAAATGCGACATTTCAAGCCAAGGCTTAGATCGGTAAACCTTAATTGTAACTTTTATTGTTTCAAAATACTATGGTAGTTTCGCGATAACGTTAGTATTTCGTTTAGTAGTAGCCTTGGGTATTTGATTTTAATATAGGGTATCACTTTTGTAGTAGTTGTAAAAGTGAACGTGTCTTTGATCTCTTTGAAAAGTTGTCAGAACGACGGCAGTAGATGGCGATGTTGTGCAAATGAAGCCAATAAAAATTGTCGTATTAAATTTTAACCCATTAATACCTGACATTTTTTTTCCAAAGATACTTTGTATGCTGGTTACACGGATACAGAACACACTTTACAGTCATTATGTGCTGCAATCTGTTAGTAATGAATTGAAGCAATGCCACAGTAATAATTGAACACTATTATTTGGTTGTAAAGTTCATTTTTGCTCAATTCAAACACTTTTTGGACCGTCCCTAAAAAGGGACGCTAGGCATTAATGGGTTAAGTTTAGAGGTTTTTTTTTTTTTTTTTTAATTTTATTTTCTTTGCGGAATTCCGCACGGGTCACCTAGTAGAATGTAAAGAAAAAACAAATACAACCAAACAGAAGATGAATTTTCTATGCCTTGCATTAGCAACTGGGGGGGGGGGTGCAATCTTTATTAGTGGCTGAAATGGAACATATTCCAGCTTTACAAAACAAAAGCAAAATAAAGAGGGGGTTGAGCTTCCTCCCTCATTTGATTTTTATCCTAGCTAGTAGACAGGATTATTTTCAGATTGGCTTCTAACACTTTTTTCTGGGTTTCTTACTGGTGAAGCTTTACTTCAAAGGTGTTTTTGTATTTTTAAAAACTTAAAAGTAAATTGTTCATAAATAAAAATTAATTAATAACTGAAGTTTCTAATTTAAAAAAAATAAAAAAAATCCGATTTAAATAAAAAAAATCTGATTTAAATAAAAAAAATCCGATTTTTTTGATTTAAAAAAAAAATCATTCATTTTTTTACACCCTGATTGTTATTCAAATGAGTGGCTATGACCATAAACTGTTTTTTATGTTGAGGATTTTAAATTTTACAGATGATGTAGATGATGAGCAACCTAAAAAAGAAGAGAAAGCTGAACCAAACAAAAACCTTCATGTACCTATGGAACAGGTGAATTTAAAATATATTTTGTTAATATAGTTTTCTTTTTGGTTTACCAATAAACAAGGCGGTGTTTTAAACAACCAAATCTCTCCTCCCTCACTTATGTTTTCATTTTTTTTACACATTATATACATAAGCGGATTTAGGCTGCGAGTTCTGGGGTTGCAGCAAACCGGGACTACCGGAGGGAGGGGGGATATGTCTCGGGCCGGACAGAGGTTCAAGGGTCCTAATTTGGAAATTTTTAAGAATTTACATTAAAAATGTTGGTTTTCAGCTGATGTGAGAGTAGATTTTATTGCATTGTTTACTGGAATGATGTGCAAGAATTTGAAGTAGTTTATGAGATTCTTGATCAAGAATAGTCATATATTTTTGACTTTATTAGCCAGGGTTGTACACTAGGGTGTCCCAAAAAAAACGAAAGTTTGAATTTAGTAACGCATACCCTCTAATTATTTTCCTTTTACATCAAAACAATTGTAAAAAAAGTTTCATGCAATTTGAACAACGGCAACCCGTGCCGACTTGCGTCCGAAAGTGCGAACTAGCCCTTTTTCACTAGGCCAAATCGAAAAAAACTTTTTTTCAAAAATTCAAACTTTTATGTTGATAAAATGCTTTCCCTAGATCCCAACATGTCCCAAAAAATCATTTATCCAAATTAAAAAATATTTAGGTACCCCAAACGAGGCTTAAAATTCATAATTTTCTTCAAAAAATAGTTTTTTTTCTATGTATTTTGTAAACAACGAAAGATGAATTTTAAGAAATTATCAAGATTTAAAATATGAAGCATAAAGTATATCGTTAGAGCTAAATATAAGTTTTTTCTTTCATTTTATATTTATTTCTCCCCGAAATTACTCAAAGTTAAGGTTTTTTCAAGTTTTAAGTTAAATTTTCCCATTTTAAATACTAAATTTTTTTAATTATTATTCATCTGAAAGTATGTTCTTTAGTGATTTTGGAACTTGATATTTGCTTTAAATGTATCTATAATTTAAAATAAATAAGTAGTTAAAATAAGTAGTAAAACTTTTCCACTTTAAATACCACATTTTTTTACAAATGAAGTTAAAAACCAACGTAAATAAAGCACAAATTGGGTAGAAAGGGGGGCAAATTGGGTACAGCATGTACGCAGTACATGCTGTACTTTCTACCTACTTTGTGCTTTATTTACGTAGGTTTTTAATTTCAATTATATTTCAGCACAAAGCTTATTTGATCATTTTTCATGTGGGGCAAAGTGAAATAGTTAAGTTTACTTGCCTGCTTCAAAACGAACAAATGGGAATTTTGTTCTAAAAATTTTTGTACATAAAGAAGGAATAATGTTTTTTTGATAATACTTTTGTTGAAATATTATTTGTCATCTTTGGCAGTTATTTTGAACTTTAAAAAAATGAAAATTTTTCACTTCAAAAAAACATGGGGCAAAGTGAAAAATAAAATATTTTTGTTATGAAAAATTTTCAATTCGGCGAGAAACAGTAATTTTCATCAAATGAATGCGCAAATAAACGAAAAAATAATTATTAACGAAAAATAAACGAATGAGCAAGTAAATGAATAAATGAATTAATGTGTGAGAAAAAAATGAATAAAGTAGAGAACGAATAAGAAAATGAGTTAATGAATGAGTAAATAATTAAGTAAAAGAGTGTAAATGAATTAATAAATGAAGAAATACGTGAGTGATTTAATAAATGAATGACATGAAATGAAGTACATGAAATGAACTATTTCACTTTGCCCCGCGTGTACTTGACAAATTACATTGAACATTTCAAATTTAAAAAATGCCTAATTTTTACTAAATAAGGACTGCACTGGATATTAGTAGTTCTCAATTAATAGTTTGGATGATAATTACAAAAATCTTATCCTTTTATAATAACAAGAAATAATTTTGAAAAACCACGAATATTACAATAAAGGTATCAAATTTTTAAAATGGCTTGTATAATTTTTTCGTTGATCTTTGGAGTTACTTATTTTTTGACAGGAATTAACTATCTGTCTAGAAACTTGGTTAAAATATTGCTAGATAGGTTACACTGCAAGCTGGGAAAATATTTCACCATTTCACTTTGCCCTGCTATTTCACTTTGCCACACATTCCCTACTCTTTTTTTTTATTATTATTTATCTGTAAATGCTGTTTTGAAAGTTTGTTCTTCAGTGACTTTGGGATTTAATATTTTCTTTAAGTGTATCTGCAATTTAAAATTCACAAATGATTCAATAAATGACTTAAAAAATCTAATATTAAGAGAAATATATAAATTTATGCCTCGTGCTGGGAACCTAGTTTCTTTAAAAAATTTGAATAAATGTTTGTTTAATATCAATACGATTGTCGAAAATGTTTATTGTAATTTCAAAAATTACAAATTATGCCGACTTGTGCTTGAAAGTGTAAACTAGTACTTAGTTACTTCCTCATATCACACATTTGTTACCTGTTATTTTATTATTTTGTAGAAAAAACAATTGATAAGTTCATATCATTTAAAAGATAGCCTTTGCTTACTAGGCTCAAAATTGATGATAGTTTTCTCAATAAGAGTCCTTCTCTATGGGCAAATAACACTTAATTCCTTGAAGAAAAAGGATGGTCTCAGTGTTTAGACCAGTAAATGATACAGCTGAAAGAGCTGTAAAAATGATGCAGGACTCATGGTTTGCTAACAGTTGATGAGGAGAAAAAACAATTTTTGTTGTGTTAAGTCCAAGAGCACCGAAATATATACTCTGACTGCAATAAACAAACATTAAAACGATAGTATGTTTAGTAATGTTTATTGTACTGTAATATTGTAGTAAATATATGGTGTAAATAAATTGTTGTCATGGGTTTTTTTTTTTTTTCAATTTATTTATTTTAACTGTTTATTTTAAATTACAGATACATTTAAAGAAAATATCAAGTTCCAATATCACTAAAGAACATACTTTCAGCTGAATAATAATTAAAAAAATGTAGTATTTAAAATGGGAAATTTTAACTTAAAACTTGAAAAAACCTTAACTTTGAGTAATTTCCGGAAGAAATAAATATAAAATGAGAGAAAAAACTTATATTTAGCTCTAACTATATACTTTATGCTTCATATTTTTCATCTTGATAATTTCTTACAATTAATCTTTCGTTGTTTACAAAATACATAGAAAAAAAAGCTATTTTTTGAAGAAAATTATGAATTTTAAGCCTTGTTTGGGGTACCTAAATATTTTTTAATTTGGATAAATTATTTTTTGGGACATGTTGGGATCTAGGGGAAGCGTTTTATCAACATGAAATTTTGAATTTCCGAAAAAAGTTTTTTCGATTTGGCCTAGTGAAAAAGGGCTAGTTCGCACTTTCGGACGCAAGTCGGCACAAGTTATTTTTTTACAATTGTTTTGATGCAAAAGGAAAATAATTAGAGGGTATGCGTTACAAAATTCCAACTTTCGGTTTTTTTGGGACACCGTATTATACACCAATAAATACCCAATCACACGGATAAAATTGTAATTTAAGAAATACATTTATTTGATGTTTGTATAATTTCTTTCTTTTTTTTTCTTTTCAAATGACTAAAAATAGTTTTATTTTTCATATGTACCACAGTCATATTTCTTTCGCTCTGTGGGCGCAAAGTTAGTAATTTTCTGGACAGGTTCCGTAGAGGTATGGACTTTGGGAACCTTTGAACTTAATGTTACATTTTTGGATTTTCTTTCAAGTAAATTAACTTGCATTGTAGCTATGGAAAAATATAACTTATTTTCCAAACTGTTTCCTGGTGAAATACATGTAGGGTAAGTGCTCCAGTAGTGGGCCATTTTAGAGATCTTTTGTTAATCTTGGTTAACCTAGAACTTCCAGCTATCAATACAGCAACAAAAACAAGGTAAAACTTTAGACCATACTCTCTGATAGGGATTCAATAATTTGTTTCATAAATTAAAAGTATATATATCAAAATCCAAACTGTTGTCAATGCTAGTAAATGCTCTAGTAGTCGGCCACGGAAATCCAGTGCTCAGCCATGATAAAGCCAGTAGTCGGCCACTTCGCTGTCGCCAATCTTATGGGATATGAGTGAATGAATTTAAACAAAATTTAACGTGAAATATATATCTATTGGCGCCACAGAGCGACAAATGTCGAATCTATTCGCCAAGCGCGCTAATACCCCTGAAGGGTTGCCATAGAACTTTTTAAAATTAAGTCCTCAATTCGCTAAGTTGAGCGTCGCAATATTGTTGTTTTGTTTTGTTTTCGTAATTGTAGTGCTCTTTAGTACTGAGCGGGTATATCCCCATTTCGTGATTATGAAGATAATTCGTTAATAATAATGTTACGTTGTCAATACAGATATGTTGAATTTGAACGCCATTGCTATTATTTCGAAGAAAGTAAACAGATGAATGAATGTCGACCTGACATGGCCGACTATTGGAAACGCAGAGCAATTCTATACCCAGTAGTTGGCCATCCCTTTACAGAACAATTGAACCAAAGAATAAGTTTGTTTTTTCATTGAAACATTATGTTATGTACTCTATTACAATAAAATATACTCAAATGAACAGTAAAATGAAAACAAGAAGAATACTTACCATTTAAGGAAGATGTCTGCTTAACAAAAAAATAAGCAGAATCGCAAACTAGGATGACGGTCACAGTATTTAAAATAAAATGACTCAGTACTTATTAAGTACGCAAAACTTAATTGTCATTGGTTGATACTTGGGGATAGGTAAAGTAATGTGTGAATGCTTCATATCCGATTTTGAATTAAAAATATACTATTTATGAGTAGTTTGTCATTGTGGCCGACTACTGGAGCACTTACCCTATACGTAATTTTTTTTTTTCAAAATTCAAGCAAAATGTTGGGTGTGGGGCACCTCCGTAAGTCCGCCTATGATTATATAGAAATTAAAATGCAATTTATGCAATGATAACTTAAGAGATAAGTAAGAAATTAAAGATTTTTTTTTTTTTTTTTGCTTTAATGAAATGAATGAATGTTACATAAAGAAAATAACTTCATTATCCTTCTAAAATTTGTTAAATCTGAATTTTAAAAGAAATGTAGAAGATATGTTTCAATTGTTAAAGCTAATTGCAGTTTGTATGATATTCAAAGCAATGGTTGTTTTTCCCTCCAAGCCCCAGGTGGAAAGAGTCCTACGCACATTAGTGGGAGGAAAACCTTTGAGCATACCCTGTACTGTGGGTCAGCAATTATATTGAAAAACAATAGCTATTTTCATTTGTTTTCTTCCTTCAAAACAATCCAACAGCTATGATGAACTGCTAAGGAACTTGGTACCCATTAGATCTGAACTCTTTTGTCGGTGATGCTAACTATCCCAAATCTCATCTCGACCGAACTTGACTCCTTTTTTACATTTATGTTATGTTAGGATACATTATAACAATATCTCTTGTCTACGTAAATCATTAAATGCATGGCGGGTATTCCCTCTGTTACGGGTGTAACAATCAAACTTTAAACACACATAATTACAATTTGGTTCAGTAAAAATCTGCACATTTTTTTTTTACTCTTGTAAAACTTGAGGTTATTTATGCATCTTAAATTTTGATATGGATTCCTTAATTTAAAAAAAATAACAAAAATGTTTAAAGTTTGATTGTTACATATGTAACAGTAAAATTGCCCTATTAATAAATGTTTCAGGTACAAACATTAGATGACTTTAAAAAGTATATAATTTAAGCTTTAACTTGTGTAGTTTTAATGTGCATAATTAAATCTCTTAGCAACAGCCCAAGTGCTCTTTAATGATTCTTGCTATGCAATAGTTGCAGTCAATAGTATAATTGTTTGCTCTCTCTTGTCAGATGATATCGGAAGATCAAATTGCTTTTTTTGCTGAATCATCTATTGATGCCGCCCACCAAGCTGTGACAAGTTTGATTGATAAACTAGTTGAAAAATACCATGAAAACAGACTAGAAAATCTCAAGGAACAAAACGAAGCACAACTAGAACTAAACAATCAAAGAGCTCAATTACTACGTGCTGAAAACCAGAGAAGATTGGAAATTCGTATGCAACAAGAGGCTTATTCTAAAGAAGCCCAAGATTTTCGGTTGAAGCTTATGCAATTACAACACGAAACCAAAATAGGTGCAATGGAAGAGGAAAGAGATGCAAAATTAAGAGCTGTGGAACAGGAGTTAATGTTTGCACGTCAAGAATATGAGAAAAAGATGAAATTGTTGGATGTTCAGCTCTCTTGCATTAAGTAATCAAAACAAAATAAAGTTTCATCTCTTATTTTCCGATTTGTTTACCAAATCAGTCATTTTTTTTCACTACATCTGACTAGTTGAGTTTGGCAGTGTTAATATGTATTGAAACATGTAATATGTATTTTTGCATTTCAGAAATAATAAAGTTGACGTGTTATTAAAACCATTGCTTAGTTTAGTGGTAGTTTTGAAATTGGGATGACTGCATATTGCTTTATGTAAATTGACTTTCCCTACATTCTAGTTGCAGATTAAGCATTCCTACACTGAACATTCTTTGAAGGTCTTATAAGCATTTTCTTTGTTAATAAAATAAATAAATATTTTATTGGTGAAAAAACCACTATACATTTTTAGAAAGAACACTAATTAAGAATGTGGGAACTGCATGAACATTGTGTACACATTTATCCCTCAAAAAAGTACACAATTGCCCCACAACATGCAAATGTGTTGGGTAATTGTATACTTCGATCATGTAATTATAGACACTAATGTAACTTGTTTGATACCTAAATGTACTACTCACCCTAAAGTGACCCCCCCCCCCCAAAAAAAAAGCAATTGAAATACTAAATTGCAACTCAAAAAACACAAAACTGAATAAACAAAGTAAGGTTTTCACCAGACTGGACAGTACTGCCATTTGTCTCACTACAGCGATTGCCTTGCAGGCATGTAAATTAAAGGATTATTCAAATCTCTTTGATTTGATCAATTTCTGTTAAAATCATTCTGACGTATTAAAGTAGATTCAAAATCAAGTTTAGTTTCTTGAAAACATGGGCAGGAGGCATATGAACAATCTACAGTAGAATCCTGATTTTACGTAACCCTGCTTCTGCCATTGTCTGCTGTTCTCTGAAAAAGGCTATATTGAAAACTTAATATGATTCCCGATTTTACGTTTTTTTTTTTTTTTTTTTTGTGTGTCTTTTTCAGAAAGTTTGCGTGATACATTTTTCTACAAAATCAAAATTGTATTTCATCTGCAAGATTCACAAAATTTTTTTTTGAAAAACAAACTAGTTTCATATTTGTTTAAAGCCGCTCTGGCATTTTTGTTGCCTTACGGTCCCACACAGAAGAGATTCCTCCGATCTTTCAATCTCAGTTCACAACAATTGATGAGTAGAGATGCCGACACTCTTCCAAAAATTCTTCCAGAAGTGGTGGCAGGTATAGTCTATCAGATCATGAATTCTCTCAATAACAGATTTAATACCTGCCTGCAATGAGTGATGAAACAATGAAGATAAAGAAAAAATAATGTAGAGTTCCCACGGCTGTCAAACGATTTAAGGCATAAAAACTACTAAAACTTTTTTTTGCATGAATTCCAACCAAGAAGCAAATTGCAAAATTTGTTTGCGTAGAACATGCTATAGATGAAATTGTACTGAGAAGCAAAAAGCAAGGTAAGATTATACATTTTCCACTAGTTCATTGGATAAGTCTCAATTTTTAAACAATAGATGCTTAGATTATTACTCTGTTCCTGATTTTATGTTTCTCTGCTCGGTACGTTTTTTGTCACTGGCGTGCTTGAGAACTTAAAAGTGGAGTTCCACTGCATTATATTTGAGAGGTGTTTTTCTGTATAGAAGTGACATAACTTTTCAAAAATTCTCCTCTTTTGGCAAAAAATTCATTTTACATTTTGATTGTTTTGTCAAAAAACTGATTTATTTCATTTTTTATAACGGATTGAATCAGTGTATAGCATCTCAAACTGATGCTATAATTGAGACTAATTGGCTCAGTTGGTTAGGGCATCTTGATAATGGGAAAATTTTAAGTTCAAATCCAAAGGGAATAAAAAATATTGTTTTAATGATTTATTTTCCTTGGAAGAATTCTGAGCGATAACTCTATTGTTAAAATCTGAAAGCAAGATATTAATTTTAAATGTGGTTAGTTGGAGTATAACTTTTTAAAAACATTTTGACAAAATGGAGATTTTTTTGTTGCTTTGTTAAGCACTGCTGAAGTGTATAGCATCCCGAGAAGGAGGTCTATTAGCTCAACTGATAAGGTCTATCTACCAGCATGAAGGTCATAAGATCAATCCTCCTAAAGGCCAGAAAATGCAGAAAACTTTTCCGTATTGCCATAAGCATATAATCTTAACTAGTTGGTGGCAAGATTCTAAACCACAGTTGTGCTGTTGCTTTGAAATTAAAAAAAAAAAAACTGTATTGTAACAAGGTAAGTCACAATATTGTACAATATATTATTTTTCAAAAGTGTTTTTTGTGAGTATGACATAACTTTCTATCAACCTTCAAAAGTAAGACATCATTTTAAACATTTTTTACTGCTATCAGCGAAAAATAAATGCAGTCACATTTTTGCAATTATTTTTTAAAAAGAAAAAACTGGGTTCTTAAATTCTTCCTGTTGAATGTGAATGCTTCACATGGGTCAGCTAATGTTACTTATTTCGAACAATAATAATGAAATAACGGCACTCCAAACTTTGAAATCAGGAAGTGATCTCCACATATTGTATTCACTCCCAAATAAATTACATAAAACTTATACTATTTTCATTGCAAAAAATTGTGTTTTGCTTGAGGATTTTCTAAAATCAGCATTTTAGGAAAGGATGTAACAGAAGATTAATTTTGGTGCAGTCATATAAACATCAAATCAGTAATCAAAATCAATCAAAAGTCTAGAAAATTATTAATTAGCCCCTTTATTTAAAAAAAATTGTAATCCAGTGGTATTTTTAATTAGCCTGAAAAGCTTAAAACTATAACTAAGCATTACAAATGAAATACATTTATTTACATTTGTACAATAAATAAAGCTCGGAACAATAATAAATAAAATTTTAAGTTGCTCTCTATTTGTTACACAATGAAATGAATGTTGCTGAAAAAAATCTGTATTATGAAAATTTATACAATGAAAGTATACTAAATCAGTCAATAAGTTTTTAGATAAAATTTAAATTTCAGCTAGAATTTATATTTACTTTTTTAAAAGCTCTTTTTAACTGACCCATTCTTAAAAATTTCCTTGCAGTAACATACACATAAATGGAACTATCATGCAGCCAAGGTACCATTCTCAAAGTTTTCATAAAATGAAAGTAATATACAGTAGATGCCACTTAACCCATTAATGCCGACTTCGAAAACATCAATAAGACATTCGTTCAAGTTTTTAGCTTATTATCTCACACGTTTTCGACAAGGGTGCGAAACTTATATATAGTATCCTTTCTGTGAGTTTTTACCATGTGAAATACACAACTGTTAGACTGATAGAGCCATGTAAGGACAAGTTATATTTCTTCTCTGTATTGGTATATTTTTGTACCAACCGGCATTAATGGGTTAATGTGATCACAGTTGGACACAAATGATTTGATAACAATAGCTGATTGATTATAACGAACAATAGAGGTTAATGGCGATTTCTGCTGGTCATTTCATATATTCTTGAAATGAAAGGGATGTAGTTACCGAAAAAATATGAGGAAAATACATTAAAGGTACAATAGGTCAAATAAAGAAGTCATAGATTGTTATTTATCTGCTATTTTTTGATGATTCTTTGATCACAAGAGGAGATAAATACATTTTTTACTCAGGATGTCAGAAAGTATTTTTAAAATAAAAACAGAAAAGAGGAAGAAAGAGATTTTTACTTGTATTTTTTTGCAGATTTAAGGAAAATTATTTTATGTTTCTCAAACTCATAAAAATAAACAAAGTTTTAATTACAAAAAACCATGGTTTTATAATGTACCTATGCTCAAC
Organism: Uloborus plumipes; assembly: GCA_038373865.1. Lineage (NCBI taxonomy): Eukaryota > Metazoa > Arthropoda > Arachnida > Araneae > Uloboridae > Uloborus > Uloborus plumipes. The sequence continues at coordinate 11,652 of JAXGGA010008576.1, read as the reverse complement.
CGAAAGAGACTTAGAAATTCTGATATTACCCAAGTAGCACGCTTCGTTTTTTAAAGGTTGTAAAATGGTTATTAACGTTGTAACAACCGATTAAAAACGTTTAAAGGTTATTTGTGCTACTTGGGTAACAGTGATCACATAAAGCGGTGTCCACTGTATCTCAAAATAATTACTATCATGATTACCTGTTTCACACTTCATCCCACCTCCACAGTGGGCATGAACTAAGGGCTTTAACTTCCATCTAGTGGCAACTATTTGCACTAGAATAGCAAGGGCCGACTTTTAAAAATGCAATTTTTGAGGTGTGTCGCTTAAATTTCTACCTATGTGATAGATTGAAAATGATTCATAAAATAATTAGTAAATAATGAGAATGGCTTAATGAAATTGATTGTTTAAAATTTATAAAATATCTTTATTGCATTTAGGTGATCATAGCACAAGGATACTTTTCACCCATTTATCTTTAACTTGTTCAGGGATGAAAATCTTCCGCGGATCCGTGATGTTCCGCTTTTTGTATTTTTTCTTTCTTTCCGCGATCAAAAAATTAATTTTGCATCAAGTTTAGAAAAAATAAAAATACACTCGAAGCTAAAAATAAGTTGATTTAAAGTAGTAGATGTTGAAATTATTTCCAACTTCTAAAATAATTGAAAGGTTTTTAGGATGCAGCAGGATTGAAATCTCAAGGATGACCTGCAACTATCAGCGAACTATGTACTCTATTTTGGCATGCTGCCAAAAAGATCAGTTTGATTTGTAGGAGGTAAAAATTAAGAAAGTTCAGCTAAAATATTCGAGATCTTTGTCAAAAAATTGGGAAAATTATTTTGATCTTTAAAATTTATCAAAATAGTTATGGACTATGCAATACTAATTAGAGAATTTGTTTCTTGAGATACACTTGTCTAATTCATCAAAAATTGCACCACACCCCGTTTTTTTTCTACATTGTTGTGAATGACTTAAAAATAAATAGTGAATGAGCAATTAAGAGCTTTTAAAACTATTTACTTTCGATTTCAGGGTGCAAATTAAGAGAAAATCTTGCATGACTAATTTCGCAGAATTTTGAAAAAAAAAATCTGTCCGAATTTTAAGTCGCGCAATTTTTCCTCTTTTTTGACTTAGAGCTGTTTTCATCCCTGCTTGTTGGATATTTTTCCATTTTCCTAAATCTTTCACTTTAGGTTCAAATTCGTAGTTAGATCTGGGTCTCAAGGTTTTCTCTGACCTCAAATAAAAGACATCAATTTGTCCTGAAACTAAGTAAAGTTTATGAGTATAAAGCAAGATTGTATCACAACAAACCTTTTTGGGATAAAAATATTGCACTTATTTACTTGTTTTAACTAGGCTATATCAGCACTTTAAGCTCTATACTTTTTGCAAACGAAAATTTACTGACAGACAGGAACAAGAGAAATAGCAAACATTTGTGTAATTTGTGATTGCCAGCAGAGAACTTATGGGGAGGAGAGATCAACTTTTTACAGTTTTGCCCTTTTATACACATAAGTTTAAAAAGTCAGAAATAATACTTAAGAATCACAATGCATTTCTATCTAAGCTCCAAGATCGCAATTGTGGTTCGCCTTTGTCAGTTTGAAAAAGATGACCTCTTCCCCTTTGCCCAGCTAATCCCTTGTGGTGCCTCCTGAAATGTAGAGGAAATTCACCAAGGGCATCCTCAACTGGCTCTCTAAAAGCTTCTTCAGCTTTTCGTGCAACAGTCTCAAAGGTTGCATCATTTTTACTGTCCCTCATAAATCGGTCTACTTCACTCTGAAGTCTTATCCTACATTCTCTAAATTTCAGAAACCTAGAATCTTTATCAAATTTTGTTTTGATGTCATTGTTCATAGGGAATCCTGAATCACTTGCAGAATGTCTGTATTTGAAGCGGGGACGGACGGAAGGTGTACTTCCACGTCTCTCTTGAAACACTTTCGAGGAGAACTGGGTATCACTTCCAATAGATTCTGATGAGCTAGATTCATGAAGTGTAAAAGACACTTTTTTCAAACGAGTCTTTGGTTGAGTATCTTCAAGAAGTTGACGTCCAATACTTTTCATGCTTTGAAATATATTTTCTTCACTACTAGAACCAGAATCATCAAAATGGTCAAATTTCTTGTTTTTCTGAAGAGGATTAGGAACATTAGCATCACCTGCAACTACTTTAGCCCATGTACTTTTTTCTGAAAACAAAAGATATGTTGTGGTTAAATTTGATTTTAAATTAGTTTTTTCTGCTGAAAATAACTGCATATTCTGGACTAATTACTCTAGAATTTACATAGTGCAAGAGATAAATTTTTGAATTGAAGTATTTTCTTTTAGCTGAATTCTGATTCCAATAACTATGAATATAAAATCTAAACTCATTACAGGGTTCTAAACCAGTCGTGGTACTAAAATCCGAAAACAAACTTTATTTTAACATTATTATTCTCAGTATCAACATATACTATAACTCAAGAATTTCTTTTTGTTTGGGAGGAGGGGGGTATGCCATTTCTTCCTTAACACTGTATCAAATTTCATAAGTAACACATAATTTCGTAGATCCCCCCCCCCCCTACTTTAGTATGTATAGAGAAAAAATTCATTTTGATTTTTTATTCGAAAAATTATACTACTTAAAAAACCAGATATTTAAATTCCGGCTGTCGAACACAAATACTTTGCACAGACTAGCTAGTTTCCTTAATAGAAGATAAACCCAGTTTTAATAAAATTTCTTAATTTTATTACATCCATAAACAAATGTTCATAATAATTATTATTAGCAGTAAGTGAGTTGAATCATTTAAAATTACCTATTTTTCCTGGAGGAAGAGAAAAAGATTCAGGAAAGAAGCGATCTTGCCAAGCTTCTGGTAAAATTGGTGCACTTCGGCAGTGCTGTTCTCGCTGTCTTCTATTATTTTGAGGTAAAGTGCGAAGCATCAGAGTTACCTCTTTCTGAAGAGAAGTGTTTCCTTCAGCCACAACTTGATGAATATGTTGCGTAAATCTTGGCTTTTTCACTATTGACTAAAAGTAAAGTATATAATTATTTTCTAATCTTTAAATTACAATAAATGATGCTCAATTTTCTTATGATTAGTAACATTATTTAAAAGCATAATAATTTATCCATATTACTGCTTTAGCTGATTTTGCACTTTAAGAGATTGTGCAGATTAAAATTTGAAGAAAAGAAGTAAGGGACATGTGATTGAATATAATATTTTAAAACTTGTTATGGGAAAATGTATTCACAAGAAACATAGTATGAATTTCGATCTCATGTTTATCTTAAATACATTTTTGAAATAAATATTTAACGGTGAATATTTATTAAATATTATCAGCAATTTATAACCTTATCACTATTAGTAATTGAATATTATTTCTAACTTAGCAATTATTTGTTAAACCATACCCATTCATTTTCCTTCTTTTAAAAGTTTTATTTTCCAAAAAATATACACTATTCCCGATGCAAAGCATGTTTATTATCACTTGGTGTTGAAAATAAACTTATTCCTCTTTAAAAAATATTTTTCTGTAAAGTTAAAAGTTGTAAGCAATAAATAAATACCTCCTGCAGAAAAGTAAAAAGTATAATAACAATGTTAAATCGAAAAAATTTGCAAATAACTGCAGATATATGTTTCGGGTAGTTCAAAGAACTTTTTTTACAATTAATGCATAATAGAGCTTTCGGTTGTAAAGAAATCTAATAAAAAATGAATGTCTTCACATTAAAAACCTTTTTTTTTTTTTTTTGGCACTGAAAAAATGGTTTCTTGAAATCCTAAAGCATGTTTCTGCAAACAAAGTTATCTGCAACCTTGTGCCATTTATTTATTTATTTATTTAACTTCAAAAAAGTTAAAATATCTTAGTTTCCAAATGTCAGGTTTAAATACACCAAATTTCTATTCTTATGCAGGTTCAATTTAACAAACCGCTACTTCTATTTGAAAATAAAACCCTGCACACTAAAACTTTTGTTGATAAATTATTTATGCATGTCTTTCTAACGTTATGCATAAGTATCCCTAATTTTCATCTTTCAATGCTGGCAGATGAAATACCACATTTAAAAATTATTAATTGATTTATGCATTTTTTTCCTAGGTAGAATTCATTTGAAGTAATTAAATGAGATGCATTAAGTGATCAATATTTAAAATTTGATAATATTAATTGAGACAATATTTCTTTTCATTATAAAAATTTTTACATTAATTATGACACAACTTTACCTCAATTATAACATGATAAATAATTATATTAAAATTTATAAAATTGTTTGCTAAACATATTAATTTGAATTTTACCTCATATGTTACAATGCAAGTGACAATAGTATCAGATTTGATTCCGACGCACCAACGATCCATAACAAAAGGAGGCTGTAAATTTAGAAAAGTAATACACATATTTCATTTTTAAAGCAAAGATAAAAATTAGAGAATTTTTAAAACTAGTCACACAGAAATATTGTAAATTACATAAACTACCATTTTAAAACAAAATCACAACATTGAAATAATATTTATTAGATGAAAAAATTTACAAAATAAATACTTTAAATTAATATTTTAACATAATTATAATACTAAATTCGTGTAAAAATTACAAACATTGCAATAATTCTGAAATGACAGAATAATAATAATAATAATAATAATCACAAAGTAAGCAAATACATTTGAGTCATCTAGTTTTAAATGTTCAGCTGAATATAATTTGTGAACATTATAAAATAAGCTCATATCATGAGCTTTTTTTTATGCTTTATTGTTTGGGTGTAGCTATTCTACATGCTATTATGATGCTATTTTAAACTCTCTGAATTATTTTTTAACCAACTTTTTAAAAAACTAATACAACTTTTTAAAAACTTACACATAACTTCCAATTTAAATTTAGTTCCTCTTTATACTTTTCTGATAATAAAATTAATGGAATGTTGCACATTTTTAGAAAAAATAATTACTTATTACTACTAATTTAGAAAAAGAATTACTATTTGCAGTCAGAAGTAGTAGTAGTAGTAGTAGTAAACAGCAGATCTTTAAAATTAAACATCTCACTTTTGGTCTAATGGTTATATCTGAATCATATTTTTGAAATCCAGTTCAACTACATTAAAAACAGAATTTACACCATAAAATAACTTTTATACTAATGGATAAATGGGTGCTTGTATTTTTGTCATCTAAAACATAAAACCAATAATTTGGGTAGCTTTGGGGGATAGGTAACTTCCAATAGCACTTCTGTCTGGGTGCTTCAAAAAGCAGTAAGGCACTGATCGCAGATACATACCTATCATCAATAACAGTATTTACATGAACCTCAAACTCCCCAATGTTTTTTTGAATAATTTCTTTCACAAATATGTCAAAAAAAAAAAAAAAAACAATTTATACATTTTCATGCATATGATTAAAATCATCTGCGGGCTAAAAAACATTAACATATTTCATTAATGATAATTCTTACTACACATTCCACATTCAAGTTATAAATACATGGGAGAATTTCAGGACGGGTATTTTCCATGTGCTTAACTAAGTTTAAAATGCACAGAATCATTCTTGAAAATATTTGTAAAACAAAAATAGCTATTTGATAAGTACAACATGGTTTGGTTCCGAAATTTTTTCGGAACAAGAATTGGAGCTGAATAAGAAAAAAAAGCAAGCAGGGGGCTGAGCCCCTAGTATTTAAAAAATACTGTTAACTTATTGAAAAGATATATAAAATGTTACCTAAAATCCTGGAGCACTTTAGTTCAGCATAACTATTTACTTAATTATAAAATTCTGTTTAATTTACAAAATTAAGCATTTTTAAACTGCTTACTAAGCTTATTTCTATCTCTTAAAATCCAATAATTTGTGGGGTCTTTTTTCTTCTTCGTTAACCTAAAAAATGTTCATACTGGTACTGGTAGTAGGTAATACATTAGTATGAACAGATACAGCAGGGAAAAGCAGGTTGCGCGCAACTTGTCTCAAAAATGATCAAACTTTCACCAAAAACTAAAATTCTGCCTTAAACATTTTTCACAAAATGAATATTAGTATTTTTTGAGCAAAAATTACCCCCAGGTCACTCTACATATTGCTGTACCTGTGTTATTCTGGATAAAGGCAATCCAGCATGTCGGCATTCGAAACTAACTTCCTTGATACATGCTACTGTTGTTAATGGACTATCTCCCTCATCTACTTCAACATACATCTTCCATTTATGATCTTGAGGCTTGGAGCCTAAACGCACATGATTTCCAAATAAGATGACCAAGCGCATGGTGTTAGGTCGAATGGAATTTGAAGATGAACTGTGCTGAATGCTCTACAATGAGAAAAATGGCGAAGAATGAACACTTCACATCTTGAGTCACTTAGGCAATGAAGATAAAGAATTAGGTAAAATTGAAAAGCCAAAGTTAATGTGTTTGAAAATGCATACCTGTTCCAAGGGGGGAAAGTGGAGCATTCTTTTATTATGAGTTTTCAACTTGGCGATTTCATCCTAAAAGTAGTTTGGGAAAAATAAACCACACAATTCAATTGAATTTATGAAAACTGAAACAAGTTAGTTTTCCATGAAGAAAAAAGGAGTATTTTTAAATAAGTTCCAAACCCTAATACATTACTAATCATTATAACTCCTACCATTAAATGAATTCTTTGTCCTACTGCTGCAACACCAATATCTTTCAAATCTTCAGATGTCATTAATAACAGCCTCCGGCCATTAATATGTTCTTCTAAAAACAAATTGGCATATTGATCCAAATCTGTAGAATTAGCTAAAAAAAAAATTTTTTTTTTTTAATTTTACAAGAATACATTACATTATCTCTTTCTCTCTATACAAATAGTGCATACATTTATTTTTAATACGTATGAATATGCAGATAATTAAAAAATAAATTATATTAGCAACAAATGGTATTGACCATGTGGATTGTTTCCATCTTTAATTCTCTTGTACCCAGAATTTTAATGCAGTTATTTTTATTTTGGGCTTAAACATAAGTAAAAATTGTTAATTCATTACAAGGAAGGTATCATGTAGATATGCCAAATTTTTTGTTGGTCGCAGGCATTGGAAAAAAAACCTGTTTGTTTTGTTTACAATGTTTTTACCTTATTTTGGAGGTGCTTAGTCATGTTTATTAGCACTTGTATGTATTTTATCTAGTGCATTCATCAAGACTTGCAATCATACTTTATTACCCAATTAGAAATACCTTAAATAATGATATAGGATTTACAATGATTTTTTTTTTTTCATTACAAAATCAATATATTAATTTATTTATATGAAAAGTAATAAAATACTTACCTTCAGTACCTAGTTGTTTCACCCATAGATACTAAAGAGAAAATAAATGTTTAGATGGGTGAAACTTTTAAGTACTTGAAATTTCTACCAAAAAAGAATAATGATTGTATGCTTACCACATCATCTGAAGTCCACGTGTTAATATCCAAGTCATACAATTGCTTTAAAAAAATAAATAAATAAAAATTACTGTTATGCATATAAATCAGATATCAACATATTTGTACCAACTGAGCTTTTATATACTTTTGGAAAGTCTTATCAGTTTAAAAAATTTTCTAATAGAAATTGAATTAAATAGTGGTAAATTTTAAATTCAGTGTCTAATTTTCTTAGCTTTAATGACATAATCAATTTAATATCTTTTAAGCAGTAGAAAGTAATATACATCAAATATTATAAAATTCACCACTATATATTATTTTACCACTATACCTAAAATTTACCACTATATACTTCTTATTATTGCCCCAGCCAGGCAATAATACGAATTAAGAGTCAAAGTTTATAAGGGAACATGTTAAAAATACTTTTTATTTTATTGTTAATTCAACCTTGTTGCATTTAAAATATTTATCAAAGTAATTAAAGCATTGCCCAGCAAAGGAGCATCAGAGGGGACATGATCCAATTATTTAAATTTATCAAAATGAAGGATGCTAATGGGCTACATTTTTATATGGAAAGCAGAACACAGAGTTACTGTTTTGAGCTAGTCAAATCTCAGGCTAATCTGAATCTTAGGGAAAATTACTAGTTCGGTAGGCTTATGGGAACTAGAAACAGCTTATTGGAAGAGGTTGTAATGGGCATGGGGATTTATAACTTTAAAATGGCCATTGATCATCACTAAGGAACTAATAAATTGACTAGGACCAGCCTGGCTGGGGGAAGGGGGTGGGGTCCTAGTATTTGTAAAATTATTCAAAATTATTTTGTGAAGGGAGTTAGTCAACACATTGGAATCAAACAACAACAAAACATAAAACCTCCTTTCAACATATCTAGCTTAAAACAAAAAATATACCGTCAAACCTCATTAGTTTGGGCACGCTTAAAATGAATTACTGCTAAAACGAACAACATTTCCAATAACCCATCCTCCTGTTGTGTTGTTTACTGTTTGTTGGTTAAGACAAACTGATTTTAAGGGTCCCCTGAAGTTTGTTTTAGCAAGGTTAAACTGGGCATTGGCAGCTAAATATTAATGGGAAGGTGGGGGGGGGGGGGGGAGGCGAAAAATGTTTTTGGTTCAAAAAGAAATGAAGAGAAATGTTTACCATGTACTTTTTCTTTCTTTCCAGTTTCTTTTCTTTTTCTAAAAGTCTCAACTCCCATTCTTCTAAATGCTTTTGTTTCTGATTCAAATCATGCTCAGCTTTTTTCATTAGTTCTAAAGTAGCTTCAATTTCTTCTCTAAATATTATGTAAAGTGAAAATAAATTAGTATTATCAAAAATAATCTAGTTTTCACATATTGAGAAAAAAAAATAAAAACTGAAATTCTCTTAGCCATCATGTACACTAGGAAACAAGTAATGTTTCAACTTGTGGAAATTTAAATCCCCATGTAACAGCTTGAAACAAAATTTTGAAAATGGTCACATTCTTATTAAAAACAAATATGAACTTCAAAGTACTGATTAAAATGCCCTCTTTGTCACACTCTACCCTCAATAAAAAAAAAAAAAAAAAAAAAAAAAAAAAAAAGATATTCTTTACTTCAATGTTGTCATTTTTTGCAATAACTTAAACCTATGTGTTGCGTCATTACATTTTTTTAGATATTGTATATATTAATATTGTTTTTCACCTGTTGTTCGAATATCTGCAGTATTTGCTTATCCGCGGTTACCCTGCCACTCTATTCCCTGTATGATCAGGAGTTCACTGTATTAAAATCAGCATTTTAAAATGTGATGAATAGAAGCATAATTAATATTTTATGTTACTATGAACAAATAATGAATTAAAATTGTACCTCCAAACACTTTTCTGGCTGAGATAAACAGATAATTCATCACAAAATGCATCTAAAGAAAGATATATCTTTTGAAATTTGGCAGTTGATGAATAAATTCAATAGAAATGTTTATTAAAAACAGAATATAAATTTGTACATTAAAGAAAAATACATAATGTTAGAATTAAAGTTTACCACTGCAATGTCCAAAAGGTCACAGGAAAGTAATTAGCATTAAATAATTGAAAAATTTGTATACTTCTCACAAAAACATATTTTAAGTGGATCATAAGATCTTAATTCTCTAAAAGAAGGTAATTTCCAGCTGTGCTACTGACAATAAGCTTAAGAAAAATAATCTATATCTCCACATAATATAAAAGGAAATCTCAAAAAGCATCTGTGTGTTTGACAGGCAAGAAGTGGAAAGATTTTTTTTATTACTTCATGGAAGATGCTGGGAGCTTAGATAAACTTCTGTGGGCACATTTTAATCAGCGGAAAAAAAATCTTTAGTTTTATTTTGATGCGAAAGGGAAATTTACATTTGCTCAAAGATAATTCTTTACCGAGCAGAGACATGCTTGTACAGCTAGTCATTATAAAAAGGTAAAACTAAATTATTAATTGATCATATTTACAGAACTTCAAAAAGTAGTTGAAGAAGTAAACATAAATGACGAAAAATAATAAAAAAATTTGAAATGATTATACTTTTGTGCAGAACATACCATCATTTTGCATTGATTCCAAAACTTTCAAAATGTGTGCAAAAGGAGGCCTTTCCTGTAAAAAATTTTATGATTACTTCCAAAACAAAGGAAAAATAGATAAATTAATTAGTATTACAGGTAAAAATAGCACAAAAATACAATAAAGTTTTTTTGCTCAATGATACCTGTGGTAATGTTGTAAATGTAGAAAAAATTAAATCTGCACAGTATAAGTGAAACAAACAATAACTTATATCTTTTACCCTTCTACCATAAAAAACAAAAATGACATTATTATGTGCATAGTGTCAGGGCTGCTGAGAGTCATGACGGGCCCCTAGTCAGTTTGATTGCAGCCCCCCCCCCCTCACACACATAAAACTTGTAAAATTTATACTACTAGAACTCCAAGTCGAGAGGATTCTCTTCTTCATCCTAGGTGCAAACTTCTTTGCTCTTTATGTATTAAAAATCCATCCTGTACTATCATCTGTAACATTTCTTGATGGATCTGAGCTTAGAAATTACTTTTCTGTTTTCTAGGGGTTGGTTTTCTCTCCTTTGTGAGGATAAAAAGGCTCTCTTCAGTGGCGTACATAGACTTAGGTGTGCTTCCCTGCAAGATTTGTAATTGAGCCCCTGACCCCTTTATTAAAATACATTTTTTTTAATTTCCCATGTGACACCCAGTGCTTTTTTCTGAACTGTGTGCCCTCAAACCTCCTACGCTCCCCACCCCCGCGGCGCTTTGTATACCACTGGCTCTCTTTATGTCTCAAAATGACTGTTTCTGAATTGTAAGTGTGCTTCTTTCAATCTCATGTACTTGTATAAGTATTTTGTAATACTTATACAAATAAATGAGATTGTCTTCTCCAGGCATCATTAAGTTTAAGCTTTTGTCAACTTGGCCTTTATAAGAAGAAAAATGTATTTTCTAACAGATTAAACAAACATATCCCTCCCTCAGGTAAAAGGGAGGGAGATGATGGGAGAAGGAGGGTAGTGATTAAACAAAACCCTTGTAAATATGCCAACTTACACATTACTTTTATAAAGTGAAAGAATAGTTAAAAAATACATAGAAAGAACAGTAAAAGATAGATAAAATGAAAGTGATACACAACTTTTTCATTTCCTTACTTTTGGCTCTGTTTTCCAGCATGCGGTCATCAAGTCAGCAAATCTTGGGGGACAACATTTGGGTATTGTTAATCTCTAAAAAAAAAAGTATTTTTATATAATATGAAAGTTTAAATTAACATAATGTAATCTTGATCAATAAGTCCATATTAAATGTTATTTCTGAAAAATTACTACTATTATTATTTATTTCATTTTTCTTGAGAGAACTTCACTTTCTATCAATGGCTCATTTCAGAGAATTCATTTACAATAAGAGAAGTTTTTAACTGAAAGAGAAATAGATGCAAACAGGAAATCAAACAGTGCCAATGTAACAATCCAATTTTTACACTTTAATGTTATCACACCATATGTACTGATTGTGTAACTATTGTTATATGAGCTATTTTGAAATGCTGCACATCATGTCGCTGAGTAAGAGAAGAGGAGAGTAAGGTCAAGTTGCCACCTGTCTAAAATTCA
>JAXGGA010008575.1:0-56044 GCA_038373865.1 Uloborus plumipes | reverse complement strand
GACAATCCCTCCCTACATCCTACAGGAATCAATGTAGATGATACTGAATCTGTCATCTTTTTAAATGCTACTATGGGAAAGAAAAAAAAAATTTTTTCAACTGGATTTTGGTGTAAATCTTCCATTGACATTATGAATTAAATATGATTTTTATCCCACGAAAATAGGTGCGGTATTCTTTGGAGAAATAGGTTTAATTAAGGCCCTATATATACGAGCCGGTGCATCAAGATTAAGTTTCACCACTTTGGATCTAGCGCGTGTTTGTGTGTTTGAGTGGTTGTCTTTTCTGGCCAGTAATCGCGTTTTGGTAATTTTTCATCCAGAAATGTTCCAAGGGAGGGGCGATTGTTTTTTTTTTTTTTTCCTACTTGCCCCTCTCCACTTTGTTTTACCACATGTTTATTACAAATGTTTCGGTCTTCAATTTCGAAAAAAATCCAGATCAGAACCCCGAACCCCAACGACTTCTCTTCTGTTTTGAACTTCAAAGTCGAAAAATTGCGGGAAAAGAGTACCTCAAGGAGGGGCGATCGCCCCCATCGCCCTTCCCTTGTATCCGCCCTTGGCTAAAATAAATTTTTAACAGAAAAATTACCATTTACGTATATGAATGCATTCTACGGTGCATCTAGATGTACAAATAAGTTCGCAGATAATTTAAAAACAAAACCAGCTCAAAGTTCATTTTACATAAAGCAACCAAACGTCCCTATTTTGTGAAGTTTCATACTTCCTTCCTTCTTTTTCTTGAAAAACGACAATGTCTGATATTGCACATGAGTCAGCTCCAGGGAGTCTATAGGTCTTTTGGGAGTCTTCATACTCCATGGTCATCACAGTATTTTTACCTCCATTTTGCACCTCAAAGACGGTTGGTTATTCGAACCAAGTGACACTTCAACGTTTTTTACACGTTTCACGGAACGTTTTTCAGGTAACGTACCGCGAAACGTATTAAAACGTTCATTTAAAGTTTTATGAGAAATGCATGAATATGAAACGTTTTATGAGCTACAAGGTTATTAAACTTGTAAAGTTGACAGACAGTTGTAAAAAGAAACGTTTCAAAACATTACTAATCGTTACATCATGCCGTATTTTCGGCTACGCTCGAACTCTATCTGCCGTCTTTAATAAACATCGTACTGGTTTGCTATATCGCCTTTATGCCGTGATCTCTTATTTTAATTCATTTATTGTTGGATTTTATTACTTTTTCGACTTTTACCGCTAAGTAGAAAAGTAGGTAACTGCGGGGCAAAATTAAATAGTTAGAAGAACTTACCTTTTCAAAATTATCAAGTTGGAAATTTATTTTGACTTGAAACTTTCAGCTCACAAATAAAGAGCAATTTAACATCGGAGGAAGAAAGTGAGAAAGAATGTCCGTGGCATCTCTGTGTATAGGAAACCCCAAAATACCTACAGCCTTCAAATTTGGCACAAAATTACTTCGAGTTCTGCCCAAATAGTGACTTAGTTTTCAAGTACCACTGAAACGTTACTCCCACTTTTCATCGGTTGACAGATCGTTTCAGTTTTGCAAGCAATATGTCAACATGTGGTTTTAAAGATGTTACAAAAATAATTTTTAAACTTTACCATTGCAAATTTAAAAACTTGAAACGTTGTGACACATTTGCAGGAGAAACGTTTCAACACATTACTTGTGGTTTTTTAAGGAAAGGTTGTAAAACCTCAATATGGACCCCCTCTCCGGGGGGGGGGGGCTCAAAGACATTTCCGTCATTATTTGTTTAAGATGTAAAACGTTCAACAATGTCAATTTTATGAACGCTTATTATGATAAAAATAAGTTTTACTTCATTCCTAAAATTTCTTTAAGAAACAGTAAATACAGAGAACTCTCTATGCGCCGGGCCCAAGGGACCAACAGAGAAAGGCGCATAAGTGAGAGAGACGTATAAGTGAACAAGCCTATTTAAGGGGCATATTACTACGGTTCGGCAATTGCTGTAACGCAACTACAATGATATAAAGAGCAAACAGAAATTGTGGCATACCTAATTACAAATTGTTCCCTATAAAACGATCCATAATTGTTAATTGTCCCTCTCCGAACTCTAGTTCATGCGGAAAAAAATGTCTTCCATGAGCAATAAAGGCGAAAGATTAAAGAGAAAAAGTGAAGAAAAATGCTCATTTTTTATAGAAAAAAAAAATATTTTTTAACATTTTACGGAAAATTCGGCGCATAAGTGAAATATTTATCTTTAGAGCGACGAATAAACGAATGATTCTATCATTATTTTGCTATGGAATGTGCTGGGACCTTTTAAAATTGTCGTATAAGTGAAAAATTCGTATAAATGAGGCGGTGCATAAGTGAGAGTAATATTTTTAAACAATCATGCTGTTATAAAAATATGAAACATTACAACTACAGTTTGAAGTAACGTTTTAAAAATTGTTGATACAATGTGTCAGAAACCGTTGACAAATCCTCTCCAGAAACTTTTGAAACGATGTCTGATTGTTTCAAGTATTGAATTTCGTCACTTATGACAACTCTTTAATTACAAATATAACCGGTATGAACTTATAAAAATTAGTGCATCTTTTGGTGTTTTTATTTATCACATAAGATATTATTTGATTTGGAAAAAAAATGTAATATTTTCAGTTGGAATGGCTCCTTTTGGCTCTCTGAGAAGTCTTAAGCATACATCATAACAAGATTTTGTGGAAAACAACATATGCCTTTTCCACTGCTTGGGAGTTCGAGCTTCCTGAATAACTACGATTTCTATGATACTATTAGGGATTTGTTTTCAGTGTATGTACATTGCACCTTTTGATTTCCGTCTCTATTGCCGCTTTTTGTTTCAAATATATAACTCACTAGCTGACCCGGCGAACTCTGTTCCGCCTTAAAGGCAATAAATAAGAAAATTTTTGAATTTATTAAGTTTTTTATTATTAGAAAATGCAAAAAAAAATTAAGTACCTACATTAATCATTCATTATTGTTTCTGTATTTTAGTACATAGGTTGCTCTTCACTAAAGTACCTTGTGTTGCACAACATTTTTTGTTTTATTATCAGGCGCAAAAAGAAACAACACAGATGGTCTTCCGACCCGTAAACATGCCACATATAATTGACCATGGGAGAAACGGTGATATTCTAGATTCAAAACCACAAACTTTTAAGGACAGGGCCGAATTTAGCTCTTTGCCGCCCCTAGGCAGACTTAAATCTGCCGCCCTCCTCCTCATATATATATATATATATATATATACACTGAAGTGACAAAAGTCATGGGATAGCAATATGCAAATTTTCAGATGGCAGTAGCATCGCATAGAACAGGTATAAATGCGCAGTGCTTTTACAGAGCTTTCATTTCTGTTCAAGTTATTCATGTGAAGAGGTTTTAACGTGATGATGACCGCATGACGTGAATTAACAGACTTTGAACGCGGAATGTTAGTTGGAGCTAGACGCATGGGTCATGCCATTTCGGAAATCGTTAGAGAATTCAACATTCCCAGATCCACTGTGTCAAGAGTGTGCCGAGAGTATGAAATTTCAGGCATAACATCCCACCATGGACAGCGCAGTGGTCGACCGCCTGCACTTAAAGATCGAGACCGGCGACGTCTGCAAAGAGTCGTAAATTCTAACAGACAAGCAACACTGCGTCAAATCACCGTAGAAATCAATTTGGGACGTACAATGGACGTGTCTGCTAGAACTGTGCGGAGAAATTTGGATTTCTTGGGCTATTCCAGCAGAAGACCGACTCGAGTGCCTTTACTGACAGAACGACATCGCTTGCAGCGACTCTCGTGGGCACGTGAGCATATCGGTTGGTCCCTAGATGAATGGAAAACCGTGGCCTGGTCCGATGAGTCACGATTTCAGCTGGTAAGAGCCGATGGTAGGGTTCGAGTGTGGCGCAGACCCCACGAAGCCATGGACCCAAACTGTCAGCAAGGCACTGTTCAAGCTGGTGGTGGCTCCGTAATGGTGTGGGCTGTTTTTTCATGGCATGGACTTGGTCCTCTAGTGCGACTGGACCGAACATTGACTGGAAATGCTTATGTGCAGCTACTTGGAGATCACTTGCAGCCATTCATGGACTTCATGTACCCAAACAACGATGGGATTTTTATGGATGACAATGCGCCATGTCACCGGCCACAACTGTTCGCAATTGGTTTGAAGAAAATTCTGGACAATTCCAACGAATGATTTGGCCACCTAGATCGCCCGACATGAATCCCATTGAGCATTTATGGGACACCATCGAGAGGTCTGTTCGTGCTCAAAATCCTGCCCCATCAACGCTTTCACAATTATGGACGTCTATCGAGACAGCATGGCTCAATATTCCTGCAGAAGACTTCCAACGACTTGTTGAGTCCATGCCACGTCGAGTTGTTGCACTTCGCCGGGCAAAAGGAGGGCCGACACGATATTAAGAGGTATCCCATGACTTTTGTCACTTCAGTGTATATATATATATATATATATATATATATATATATATATATATATATAGAGAGAGAGAGAGAGAGAGAGAGAGAGAGAGATTTTTAGTATTATTATTAGGGATGCACCGATTAATCGGCAGTACCGATTAATCGGCCACTTTGCCGATTATTAATAATCGGCAAAATCGGGCCGATTAATCGGCTGGAAAATATTTTTCAGATATTATTCTTTAAAGTATACTTTCACTAGGAAACTATGATGAATAATTTTATGAACAGTAATAATAATCCTCACAGTTGATATAAAGATTTTTTAAAATTAATTCTCCTACTTTGAATAAATATACAAAGACAATGATGCAACATTTTTCATGTGGCGATGGTTTTCTCCTTAGCACAGTGCTTTCAGATAACCTCTAATTTTCAAAGAATAAAAGTATTGAATTGAATTGCTACTAATTACTAAATATATGAATTAAAAGTACTCCTAAATTAGGGTGTTCACCACACACTCCCCCTCCCCTCCTTTTTTTTATAAATTTTTATTTCAAATTAACATAACTAACAATGTGTTAATAATATTATTGACACTAACAAGAAAATTGGTTCTAAGAAATTTGATAAAATATTGAAATTATTCTGTGAAAACTAGGAAAATGGAAAAAAAAATCTTCTCCCAGAAATAAATTACTTGCTATTTCTAAACTTGTAATTGTATAAGAGATAAAAAACAGTGATGGTAAAATTGGTAGTAGAAAAACAATTGTCTATTTATCATTAATCGGCCGATTATCAACTGCCGATTAATCGGTAATCGGCCAATTTGCTTATCGGTGCATCCCTAATTATTATTACTAATTTTCCAGGCAATCTATAAGATGATTGGAATCTCTACGGAAGCTTTAAGTCTGTAAGATGCTTGGAGAAATTATGTTATTATTTTTTGTTCCTTTCAAAAATTTGGTGAATTTAAATACTTTTTGTTTTCAACAATTATTTTTTGCGTTTCAGTATTAAGGATCTAAATAGTATTGAGGGCCACCTATCTTAAACATTTTCACGAGGCAAAGATAAAGGTTACAAGTTAAAATTCACAAAGACAGAGTTCGGTTCATTTTTTCGTTTACAAAAGTATTAGGACATAAAAACGTTTTTTATAATAAAAAAATATTCAATGTAAGCAAAACATCTTTAAAGATTAACGCTAAGCCAGAATGCAGATTGTTAATGCGTTATCTTGTAAATGCTTTTTTAATTAACATTCAAATGCAATACATAAATTGTAACAATCCAATTCTTGCGTTTTGAAAGGAAACTTATAATGAAAAAAAAAAAAAAACAATAGATATTGAAATTCAAACAAATATTTTAAAGTGGGCATAGTAAAAATAATTGAACTGTGATCTACATGATGATGGCTTGCGCGAAAAAGTCAGTCTGCACTGTGCAGTAATTCAAAGCAAATGTAATATTTTTCACTTTCATCGTTAAGAGCAAGAATCTGAGAAACTGTCACGCCTAGCATTATGAGGTGATTCATGACCTCTCAGATTTTTTCCGAAAAATTACCAAATGTTTATTATCTTATTGAAAGACCAAATCCAGAATGTTTTGTTCTAAAGTTGAGTTGTTTAGTTTTTATGGATCCCTAAAGGTGAAGGTGCGGCATCAAAAATTAAGCGGATTTTCAAGACATGGAAGTTGCTGTGAGCCAAAACTCTTACCAGGAACTGTTGAACTCCAATTTTCTTTTTGTATATGGAATACAGAAGGTTGAAACTTTACAAAATGAATGTTAAATTTGAGGTAAGTTGTTGCCGTAAGGTCAGTGAAGGCCCTCAAAACAAGGCATTTTTGACGTTTTTCAGCATTTTTGAGGTCCAAAAACAGCTTGTACATTTCAGTTGCCACGGCAAAAGTAGTGTCGTTTGAAAGACCAGTGTAAGCACTTTAAAATAATGTATAAACAACCGAGGAAAGTTCAACGTGCTTTTAGTTGCGTAAGGCCGAAATATGAAAAATGTCATATTTTACCGATATTCAAACGGTCATAACTTCCTCTGCCAACAACATATTGAAATATTTTTTTTGCCAATGTCATACTCTATTCTTTGTCTTAACAGAACAGTTGAGTCCTTTGAGGCGAAATGCTTAAATTTTTTTTACAAAAAATGCACAGGCAAAAATACATCCTTTCCCTGAGGTTCTATTCTTCCTGATGAGCTCCAGAGGAACCTTCTCTGAGTTCAGGGAAGTTCCTTGGAGTGTTTAATGTACTTCGTCGCTGCCGTAAGCTAAAAATTAAGAGCAAGAATCTGAGAAACTGTCACGCCTAGCATTATGAGGTGATTTATGACCTCTCAGATTTTCTCCCCAAAATTACCAAATGTTTATTATCTTATTGAAAGACCAAATCCAGAATGTTTTGTTCGAAAGTTGAGTTGTTTAGTTTTTATGGACCCCTAAAGGTAAAGGTGCGGCATCAAAAATTAAGCGGAATTTCAAGACATGGAAATGGAAATTGCTGTGAGCCAAAACTCTTCCCAGGAACTGTTGAACTCCAACTTTCTTTTTGTATATGGAATATAGAAGGTTGAAACTTCACAAAATGAATGTTAAATTTGTGGTAAGTTGTTGCCGTAAGGTCAGTGAAGGCCCTCAAAACAAGGCATTTTTGACGTTTTTCAGCATTTTTGAGGTCCAAAAACAGCTTCTACATTTCAGTTGGCACTGCAAAAGTAGTGTCGTTCGAAAGACCAGTGTAAGCACTTTAAAATAATGTATAATTAACCGGGGAAAGTTTAACGTGCTTTTAGTTGCGTAAGGCCGAAATATGAAAAATGTCATATTTTACCGATACTGACCTTACGGCAACAACTTACCACAAATTTAACATTCATTTTGTAAAGTTTCAACCTTCTATATTCCATATACAAAATAAGGAGTTTAACAGTTCCTGGTAAGAGTTTTGGTTCACAGCAACTTCCATATCTTGAAAATCCGCTTAATTTTTGATGCCGCACCTTAGCATTTAGGGAGCCATAAAAACTAAACAACTCAACTTTAGAACAAAACATTCTGGATTTGGTCTTTCAATAAGATAGTATACATTTGGTAATTTTTTGGAAAAAATCTGAGATGTCATGAATCACAGGCGGGACACTCTCTCAGATTCTTGTTCTTAAGCTGAGTAAAGGAAGTCCGCCACATTGGATTCTCTGTGGTTTCGGCGATTTATTGTTGTTGGTAGTCCTATGTTGGTAGTTGTTGTGGTAAGTCCGATAATTTTGAATCATCGTCGCTGTATCGGGGAAAAAAAAGATTAAAGTAAAATTTGCCGCCCTAGGCAGCTGCCTACTTTGCCTATTGGGAAATTTGGGCCTGTTTAAGGATTGGCCTTGTGATTTGTTAAAGGTCATGACAAATGCAAGACGGATCGGAAATTGAAGTCTTTTAAATTCAAACGGCATATCGATTGGGATTATCGGGATCCTAGGAATGAGCAATCGTTTCTGACAGCTTATCACATATAAATGTCAAAGGAAGTAACGCGTTTGTTTCTAATTTATTTCACAAAAAAGTCAACTAACACTCAACGCATAGCTAACTTACAACCTGTTTACTGCGCACCGGTAGCTGCCAGAACGTGTGCTTTATGTCGTTCAGCCATGGAAGTGTCAAAAAAGGCGTAGTAAAAAGGCTTAGTCAATAAGACAGTTTTTCTATTTATGTAACTGACACACATAAATGCCTATGTCCGTCTTCTGGCTCTAAGCTACCTACCCACCAATTTTTAGCCATATCGGTACAGCCGTTCTTGAGTTATAAGTAGTGTAACTAACGCGACTTTCTTTTATATATATAGATTATAGATGAAAAAAACACTAAAGAAATCTTTCATGT
Organism: Uloborus plumipes; assembly: GCA_038373865.1. Lineage (NCBI taxonomy): Eukaryota > Metazoa > Arthropoda > Arachnida > Araneae > Uloboridae > Uloborus > Uloborus plumipes. Next base: position 47,678 of record JAXGGA010008575.1, on the reverse strand, counting down.
TGTCTCCGATGATTTATTGCAAAAATATTTCTCTGCATTTTACTAAATTGAACAAATGAATTTGAAATGATTTCATGACATTCCTTTCTTTCCTTTTTCGCTTTTTATTAAAATTATTCCCACTCGTCAAGCATGATTAATAATTAAAGATTTAAAATAATTTCAATGGTTTTCTATCCTGAGTCTGAAATACGTTCAGTTTGCAAGTCCTCGATTTCATGCAATACTTTCAAAAAGTGTTGTTTCGTTTCGGCCACAAAGTCTTTGTACATATCAAGGTCATTTGCTTTGTCACAGACAACTGAATTCAGAAAATTTCGTAGGAAATCATTTTCTTCCTTCTGAGATTCCGTCCTGAAATAGTGATAAACGCACAGATAAGGTTCATGTTCAAATGGTATATATATATATATATATACACACACGCAAATACGTGGGTTATTTCATACGTAATGTAAACATTTGTCGACCTATTTATTAGAGAACAAAAATGACGTTCTCGGAAAATTACGTATATGAGTAATAATAGACAACGTGTTAAAAAGTACAAATATTTCTGCTCGACATTGAAAATGCAACACCAAGAAGGAGTGGTCAGAAATTCATGCAAATTTTACCGTAGACGCACGTCACTGAGTTATGCAAATGATATGAAATGCGCAGCTCTCCGACGCACGTGAAGTAAAATATAAGAGAATGAAGTTGAAAAGAGGGCTATGTTCATGTTGGTTTTTCTGCCAGACTAATTATCGGAGAAATTTGGTTTTTGTCTCGAAGGATACGTGTGATAGGAGGAAATGCCACGCCGTCCTCAGCGAAGACACTTCCAGCATATAGACGACTTTACAAGGGGTATGGTGATCGGACTGAAAAGGGGAGGTTGGTCCATACGTCAAATTGCAGCTGATACCCACATGGATGCAAGCACTGTGCATCGGTTGTGTCGGAGATGGTTGAAAAGAGGAAATGTAGTCACATTGAGGGGTGCAGGTGCAGCCAGAGTGACGTCAGACCGCTTGGATCGACGGATTCACCGACAAGCTGTGGCGGACCCGCAAGTCACTTGTACGTTGATTCTGCAGCACGTGCAAGGTACCCTGGATGTTCCTGTGTCGACCAGAACCATTTCCCGTCGACTGGTTGCACGTGGCCTGCAATCACGGCGCCCGCTAAGAAGACTGCCATTGACCTCACAGCACAGACTCCAACGTTTGGAATGGTGCCGGACCAGAGCGACGTGGATGGCAGAATGGCAAACCGTAGTGTTCTCAGATGAATCCCGCTTCTGTTTGTCCAGCGATAGTCATCGCATACGTGTGTGGCTTCGACGTGGAGAAAGATCGAATCCGGCAGTAACTGTGGAACGCCCCACAGCGCGACAACGTGGCATAATGGTTTGGGGCGCTATTGCATACAATTTCGTATCACCTCTAGTTTGTATTCGGGGCACTATGACGGCCCAACGATATGTAGATAATGTACTGCGGCCGGTGGCAATCCCCTACCTTCAGGGTCTGCCAAATGCAATTTTTCAACAGGATAACGCCCGGCCTCACAGTGATCGAATTAGCCAATATGCTCTACGAGGTGTACAGATGCTTTCCTGGCCATCATACTCTCCTGACTTGTCACCAATCGAACATGTGTGGGACGTGATTGGACGCCGTTTGCAGAACCTGTCACTGCCTCGTTCAGAGGACGAACTGTGGCAAATGGTTGGAAGGGAATGGAGTGCCATCCCTCAGGACACCATCCGCAGGCTTATTGACTCCATGCCTAGACGTGTTTCTTCGTGCATCGCTGTCCGCGGTGGTCCTACTTCTTACTGAGCCGACGCCGTCCTCGCTCTAAATTTTGCTTATTTATTTTGAAATAAATATCACTTATTGTTCCAAGCTGTCTCTGTCTTCTTACCAAATTTCATCAATTTCTGACCACTCCTTCTTGGTGTTGCATTTTCAATGTCGAGCAGTGTATTAAAAAGAGTTTGAAACTCAGCAAACAGCTGTTTCGGGGCTATAGAATGCAAGTCCCATCATCATTGCAAAATAATACAAAGAAAAAAGACAAGTTCACATGCCAAAGACTGTCAAGTGAACATGGAAATGGAAGACGAACCAGAATAAATAAGACCGGAAATAAATAAATAAATAATAACCGGAAGCTACTACGTCAGAGGAACAACTGTGACATCTATACAGATGGAAAACGTATTAAACAGAAAGGTTTTTTAAAGGAAAGATTTCCAAATACCAGGGAAAGGTGGTGTGCTCGACAAATCATTAACCTATATATGTTATACGTATGTGTTCTTTTTTAAACTTTGGGAATCATTCAAAGTCTGCTTAACAGTCAAGAAATGATAAGTCAATTGTGGACACTTTTTCTTCAAAATTATTTCCCAGAATGTGGAAAATGAACGAATGAACGTTGGGAGCATGCAAAACCTCCAACACTTTGCATGTTCGTCGAAAATAGATTTGAGGTAGGAGGTTCGAGTTATTGACATACCACATATGTATAGAGACAAGGTGATTAAAAGACGTGAATACAGGGTGCCCCAAATGTACAGGCATTTTGCTCGCCTTAGGAATCAGCGTCAGTTTTTTAAATGTTGACATTAATTAAACTTTGATTATTAAAATTGGAGGTTAATGATCGAAAGCTACGGAATCGAATAACGCGCTGAAATCGTGAAAACACGCACTTTTAAATTACGAGATGTTTATAGTTTATGGAAGCTCCTGTGAATTGGAATTGGGAAATGTGGCTGTTAACGACATTTGATTTATTTCTGTTTAACCTCGGATTTACACGTAGGATAAAATGCATGGTGTGAAACTTAAGTCACGGGAATGTCTTAAAACTTAGCTTTATTGAAAACATATGTAAATGTATATTATTTCATTTCAACGTACTCCCTTTCCCCATTAATACATCGTTGCATAAGAGTCACAGGCATTTATTCTTTATCTTTAAATTAATTTCTAAGAAACCATTTGCCTTTAATTTTCTACGTAATTCTTTTTAAAAATATTTACTGTTGCTACAGACAAAAAAAAAATACTTGTTTTATTTGTATTTATGGAACAAAATCTAATCGCAAGACAAATTCAACTGTCCTGTTCCGTCACATGGAATGGCCCCGCATGTTTTGTTTCACAAATGTGCGTCCCTACTCTATAGTAAAACAAAAATGTCTCATCGAGCATCAACTAAAAATAGTTATTACAAAGAAGGAAACCGTTAGCTCATTTTGGGACACATTTGCCTTAGTGTACAGATATACAAAAGAGAGATAATTGGAAAAAAATTATTACTTTATCTTCAAATCGTCGAATCTATTTTTCGTTGGAAGGGCAATTTTTCCTTTCCGTTTCTTAGCGTAAAATATTTTTTTCAGCTTATTCAATTTATCCAAGAGATCTTTTATTTCTGCATTCTTCTGCATGACAAGTTTTCCAGCCTTTACAACTTGCACAGCAATCACATTCATTCTGGAAATGATAAAAATAAAGTATCCGTTTTACTGCTTAACTTACCAGCTTTTCTAATGAGAAATGCTAGAAATTAGTCATAATTTTTGTTGCATTTCCTTAAAATTTGTACTTAATAGAATAAGAGAATGGACTAACACAATGGCACCGTGCCAATCTTAAATCTTTAGGAAAGGGAAAGTATTCAATTTACTGGTCCTTACGGAAAATGCGTTCTTTTTGTTTTAGACGTTTTTTTTTTTTTTTTTTTTTTTTGAGCAATGTAAATTGTTACAAGTTTTCTTTTTGGACCTGAGTTGCCGGGTGAATCCTCTTTCAAATTGGTACTCTGCCAACGTCTCGCGTATCGGTGCTCCATTTCCTCGAACCTGCTCACCGGCCCCCTGCTCCTCTGCCATGCAGGACATGGTGGCGGAGGAACACATACACGCCCGCCTACTGTTCGTTTTTGAACTCCGCGCATGGTAGCCACGAACGGTTAAATTTGAAAAAGTCGTGATAGGTTAAGGAGGTGCACTTCCCGATGCTTTCAGTGTTTGTTCGCTTGTTTTTTCTTTAGTATGTTACTTTGCATTTCCCCCTTATCTTGAGAAAATCAAAAGAGACATGACGCATGCGCAAATTCGAGGAAGGTCGAACGATAAGATATTGTACAGTACACATAAATGCCTACACACACAAACACACGCACACACCTATCGCAATTCGTCATTGCGAAACACGTAATTTAAATTTGAGCTGTCAAAATCCAATTAAAATAATAATAATGATGCAAAAATACTTTAGCTCCAGTAACATACTTCGTGTTGATATCTAAAGGGCTTGGAAGATGAAGGGGTTATGTGACAAACAGAAATTGCAAGTAATTTAAGTTCAAAGTTTTATTATTGCAGTTGTTGCAGCTTTTTTGTTTTCTGGTTTTGTCGTTAGTGTGCGTATGTAATTGGTCTAATGACACCTACTTTTTCATATACTAAATTTTATTTGCTTACCTGTATCCATTGCATACCATTGTCCAGAGTGTTCATTTTTTAAAATGTAACATAGCTCCTTCATCCTCCAAGCATTTCCTTTATGAGGCTATTTGAACAGATTCATCTTTCTTACCTAGAATCTTGAAGGGAATTGATGTAGTTGAGTCGTTCGCTTTCCTTCTGGGCTGCCTCCAGTAAAGCTTTAAATTTGGCACAGTCTACTTTCAACTGAGGGAGCTTTGTTTGTTTGTCGGACTGGACATCTTTTCCACTATCTTGATCATCATTGCCTCGCTGCTCAGATGGTTCTGCTGTCCTTCAAGGTAAAAAATAATGAAATAAATAAAATATAATGCTGCGTTTTGCATTTTTCTGTAAAACTACTGAGAGTTGATAAATAATGTAGTCGTGATAAGGAAAGGAGTGATGAAAAAAAAAAATCTGCAAGTTCAAGAATGATAAATTGGAGCGTGTATAAGAGAGTAGTCGAAAGGAATCTCCTTCTTCCCCGAAATTAATATATTAGCTTCTTAACACTAAGATTTTGCCCTAAATGTCTTCAGATCTTAATACTCGAAATGTTTGGCCCTTTTCGAAGTATAAAAATCTTTGTATGTCTTTGAAATGATCGTCCTGTTAGAGAGCTAAATAGTTAATTTATTCTGTGCCTGAGGTTCATCTTGTTCCTCTTAAAAAACTTCCACCTCTTTGTGACAGCAATGACGGACTTTAACGGGTACCTTGTGTACAATGCGATCAATCAAATGTACTCTTCACTGTAAAAAAATTGTGTAAGATTACCATTGTTAATGGGTGTAACGTTACACAACTTCTGGAGTCAGCTTTTCCGATTTTAAGAAAACTATATTTGTTGGAGGGAAGTTTCACGCAGCCAGGGCCGCCGAGAGGTTTACCGGGGCCCCGGGGCAAGTACTGACATGCGCCCCCCCCCCTTCCAAAAAAAATCTTCAATACTAAGACAACTTACGTTCGGTGCAGTGAAGAAAAATAATAGTATTTCGTATTTGCTAATTTTTCTTCCAATTTTATATTTTTGTGTGTTTTATATTTTTATAATCTGCTCGTGTGCTGTACTTAAGTATACTATGATATAAATGCGCATGAAATAAATCAGAAATACATAACACAAATTTACAAATAATACTCCTACTTCAATTTACTAATAACTATTAATAATTCTATCACTACTTCACAAAATTAATTATACGTATTTACATAAATTACACATGTATGTGTTTTAAAATCCTTTGAAAAAAATTACATTTCTTGACTATTAAAAGCGTTATTCCTCACTTTAAAAGTTCGTTAAAACTTTCCATTGTACACGTAAGAAATGCCTGGTAAGTATTACAGAAGATAGCCCCCTAAGGCATTGGGCTACGAGCACTCGTTGCGTTGCTGTGGACACATGTAGATGCGAGATGTTTTTGCTTTGCCTACACAAAAATGAAGTTCAGTTAACAAAAAAACTGCCTTTTTTTTAACCAGCAGCCCGGGCCCCCTCTTGGGCCGGGCCCCGGGGATTTTGCCCCTGCTGCCCCCCCCCTCTCGGCGGCCCTGCACGTAGCCTATGTAAAGTTCCACCAAGCATTAAAATGACTGGGGTATTATTCAAGAGCATGCGTTCAGACAAATATCAGAGCAGAGCTCTTAAAATTTTTCTGAAAGCGAATCGTGCCTTAAACTGCTGAGTGGTAAAGCACGCTTGCTTTAAATCGCTCTGTGCGCGGTAAGAAGGGGATTCGGTGTTAGATCATATCATGTGTATTTAAAGTAACTAACGAACTTGGGTAAAGTTGATTGATAGTGGAAAAGCATGAACCTAATATCTGATAATCATTAAGTTAACGAATAATTGAAAGTAATCTTTCAGCCTGCTGAATTCTCTTTTTCTTTTGACGAGAATTCTGGTGTAACCTCAGACATAAATTGATGAAACGTTACGCTACATTACCATTGTAAAACCTTCCACAAGGGACATGTTACTTTTCACCAGATATATCAGTTAAGTTACTCCATTGCACTGGGGGTAGTACCACTGCCACCGCATTTATGGAGTCAGGTAACACAATTTTTTTAGTGTTCGGGATAGTTCGCTTTGAATACTTAGAGATTCTATAATATGCAAAGAGTTACCGCCCATAAGCCAGGGCTAAGGCAGCATTGAAGCAATTACACCCACAGTTCAGCTATCACATCCTGAGATTGCAGTTCGTCCTTATCCGAAGGCTTTTGCCCTCAAATTTCGAGTTGAGCCGCACCATGGTTTGTGGACGCTCGCTGATAAGATAAATTCATTTTACTGTCTAGCTGCGTATTGCGCGCCTGGCAGTCACGATCGCTTCCATTTGAAAAAGGGGTGATAGGATAAGGAGACGCACTTGCCGGTGCTTTCGCTTCTTACTTCCTGTTGAATGTTACTTCGCATTGCTCCCCTATTTTGAGGAAATCCAAAGAGACCTCAGGCATGCGCAGATGCGTGGAAGGTTTTACGATAAAAGATTAGACAGTATCTACCAGTTTGTTGGCAAACAATAAGAGGATCTTTGCCTCCAGCTCGGCTATTGGCTATTCATGGATGAGAAGTCCAGAATAAGGACGAAACTGCAGTCTCAGGATGTCATAGCCGAGCTGTGGGTGTAATTGCTTCAGATTCTATAATAATTTTTCACCATTTATAAAGGTAATTTCTTCTTCAAAACTACTATTTATTTACATTTGTCTTATGCCTAAATCTAAAGTATATCTTCTACTAATGACTTATCACACTCTATTTTGCTGTTTTATGTTTTTTCAAGATCGTTATAAACATACTTATTGCTACCGGGATCTTCTGAGATGTTATCTGTTTCTGCTGGTTTTTCGGATTCTGATGGTGGAGGTGTTTCCTCAGTTTCTTTCTTTTCATTAATGTACACCTGACAATGAGCATCAAAGAGCAGATTTTACTTATTTCTTAAAATGCACCATCAGAAGCAAAAAAAGGAACAAATGCTTATTAAAAGAAGTAGCGTCACTAGAGGGGGTGGGAGGAGGTGGTTCGCTCTTATAGACCCCCATCTTGGAGGTGACACCCGAAGAGAATTTAAGACTTTGATGAAAGTGTAAACATTTCAATTCTGAAATTTCTCCCATGATGTCTAACTTTATCTTTGATTTATCAAATTTCAACTAAACAAGAGCATAACATAACGAAGAGCAGGCGGTTGCTTAGACCGTCAAGGAAAATTTTACATGAAATGCCTTCGTAATTTATGCTTTCCTTACGCCACAAAAATAAAAATGAGTTTTGTTTCTGAAAATTACACAAATTTCACGTTTACTTAAAACATTCAAAAAATGTCTTCCTTACTTTTTTTTGAACCACGGAGAAGGGTGGGGGGGGGGGGGAGAGGCGTTATACAGAACAGTGCCCCGGGTGACACGCGTCATGGGAACGCCACTATGAAAAGACAATTCAGAGTACTTCGCGTATCATAGTTGAAGGGTTTCGGAGATGAAGGGGTTAAACGACAAAAATTGCAAGTTATTAAAGTTGAAAGTTTTATTGTTGCAGTGGTTGTAGCTTTTTTGTTTTCTGGTTTTGTCGTTATTGTGCGTATGAAATTGGTCTAATGATATCTACTGTTTTATGTACTAAATTTTATTTGCTTACCTGTATCTATTCGCTTACCATTGTCCAGAGTGTTCATTTTTCAAAATGTAACTTAGCCCCTTCATCTTCCAAACCCTTCAATTCACAACACAACGCAGCACACGTTCAAAAAGTCTCATTTATATACATACATATATATATATATATATATATATGTATATATATATATATATATATATATATATATATATATATGTATATATATATATATATATATATATATATATATATATATATATATATATATATATATATATATATATATATATATATATATATATATATATATATATATATATATATATATATATATATATATATTTGACTCAGGTTTGATGTATTTGATAATGAGGGGAAACATTAGAGATAGCTTCTAAATAATACAAATTAATGAAACTATGCTTAGTTTGGCTCTTTCAACTTGAACTCCGAATTGCAAAGGAGTAAACTATTCCACTTTCGGAAATAGGAGAGAGAAAAGAAGGTTTGATTTTCCAATAACCTTCCGTGACTGATATTGGCGCTCGCTATGAAAATGCAAGAATTCTCCTTTTTTTTGCCCCAAGTAGACATAAATTTTCTCAAGGCTAATCGTCTCGTTATCAGAGCCATTACCATATTTGTAGTCTAAAATAATTGAATGAGACATTGAAAATTAATGACTCACTGCAAAAAATAAGTTTTGTTTTTACAGTATAATACTGAAAGCAGAGGTTTCAGTTTAAGTAAAAGAGCAGTAATAAACTGTAAAACTAGCTATTTTACAGTTTTTTAATATAAAACTAGTAATTTTACAGTTTATTACTGTAAAATTAGATGTATTATACTGTAAAAACAACAGTATAATACTGGCAGCAGAGGTTTCAGTTTAAAACTGTAAACTGCACAGTAATAAACTGTAAAACTAGCAATTTGAGTTTATTACTGTAAAATTCCTATAAAATTATCTGAATTATACGGTAAAACAACATTTACTTTTTACAGTGTAGATATGTTGTTACGCTGCTTGTTAGAGTATACTATTATTATTTATAAGAAAATTAAGAGGGTTTGATTCAACAGCAAAAAAACGCAACAAAACTTTTGTGCTCACTTGATGAAAACTACAGGAATTTTTTTTAATTTCATCAAAAATAATTTTATAGAATGTTAAGGCATTTACCATCAAGCTCTCATCTGTGTCCTTCTGCAAATCTTCAATGAGACTATTTCTTTCGTACACTATATACTGTAAGTGATCCAGGATCTTAACATCGCTTTCATAGTTGTCCTGTAAAGTTTTCATTTCCTCTGCGTAGCGATCGATGTTCTGCTGAACATTCTTTTTTTCACATTCAATCGCTTGTTGGATATTTTTGTGCTTGTGCTACAGAAATAAATGGATAAAATATGTAACAAATTGTTCCCTCATGCAATGCCGTTTAATGAATTACTTCAAAAAATATTCTTAATTTAAATTTTATTTGCATAAAAAACTAGGCAATGTTTAGTCGCTTTCAATGTAATTTAATGCTAGAAGTGCACATAACATTGTACAATTTCAGCTTCCTTTGTCTTAAACTACAGTTAAAAGATCATGTAAAAACTAAAATTAAAAAAGTTTAAACATATTTTAAATTAAAATGCTGTCCTTTAAATTTTATTCGAGAAAGATTAGCCATCTTTAATGAATTAAATTTATCAGAACCACAAAAATATATTCTTGAGTTTGACATATTGTCTGTAGTTTTAATCTAGGAGTGGAAACATGCAAAAAAGGTTGAATCTCATGAAAACTCCAAAGCAGAAACTCTGGTATCTTAACTTTTGACTTTTTTTTTAACATAAGCATTTTGCTGTATTCCAACATTAAAATACTACATGGCACAAATAACACAAGTTGGAATGTAAATTGCAACACAAAGAGGGGGAAATAACACTCAAGGCATCGTTGGAAATCGAGCCCACGGCCTCCGGTTCAAGAGGCAAGTGGTCGCTTGGCTACGTAGGCCCCTTTATTTGACGGAACAAGCAAAAAGTTTCAAAACTAAGTGGACTCGTAACCGGAAGTTTCTGGGTTCGACCCTAGCAGATCAAAGATCCACCGACGTTACTAATGGTGGCTAGTCGACGTAAAATAAGGGTCGTGGTCACAAAGTCTTCCAAGTGAAGCGATACTGGTGGTACTAGACTAAGGGTTTGCTCAGCCCTTGGTCTGGATCAAAAGAACAGAGCGCTTTGAGCAAAATCGGACTTCCACCTAAAATGGTGCTCGTTTCAACGGAAGCCGTACTAATTCCGCCTTAAATCGGGTAGATATGTCTACTCGGGCTCGGGTACCCGAGTGGTTTCAGGAACAACAACAGCCTTTCAAGGACATTTGGATTATATCAGATAGTCGTGCCTCTATAGAGTATCTCTCTCATTGGAGAATTATAGGGAATTTGACAAGCCTGAATGTGCTACAACTTATGATTCAGCTTTCTAATAGATACTCTATACACTTTCAATGGGTTCCCTCTCACATAGGTTTGACAGCTAATGAAATTGTCGATACTGCGTCTACTGTCACCCTACATGTTTCACATTCAGTGAATTCTCTTCAATTAGAAGGATGGAAGTAAATGCAAGTTGTGGAGTTCCACCTAACCATCCTTGGTACTTAGGAAAAAGTCTTCGATGGTATTAACAACTCCATATTTTGAGGAACAGGCAGACAGCACTCTCGCTTTTTGAGTGGCTACATCGAATCCTTTACTACACTGTAAAAAATGAATGTTGTTTTTATAGTATAATGCAGCTAATTTTATAGTAAGAAACTGTAAAAATGGCCAATTTTACTGTTTATTACCGTGCATTTTAGTCTTAAACTGGGACCTCTGCTGCCAGTATTATACTGTTGTTTTTACACCATGATACAGCTAAGTTTTACGGCAATAAACTGTAAAATTTCTAACTTTACAGTAAGAAACTGTAAAATTGCTAGTTATACAGTTTATTACTGTACATTTTAGTTTCAAATTGGAACCTCGGCTGCCAGTATTACTGTAAAAACAACAGTTTATTTTTTGTAGTGTATTAATCGGAGGAGAAAACTCTTTCCAGAGTGTCATAGGTGCAAGGCAAGCTTCCCCTTGTCATATTATTACATGCTAAAATTTTACTATTTCTGAGATTTTAAAATATTCCTACTTGTTCTTGGATATATACAGGGTGTTCCGTAACAACTTGTACACACTTTGAGGGGAGTTAGAGGGGATGATCACAAGCAAGAATCACCCAGGAACATAGGTTCGGAAACGCATAGTTGACGAGCTTCAGAAAGTTGTCGAATTGTGTCAGAATGGCTCGTTATTACGACAGTTTTTATTATCATTTCGATGCATTTTTTTTTTTTTTTTGAGCAACAGGCAGCAAAATTTTAACAACCGCTTTAACCTTTCTTAAAAATTAATATTGTTCAATGAGACACAAGATTGGGATCATCCAGAATGTTTATTAGTCAAAGACATTGCACGTTTAATGTAAATAATGTTAGAAAATATCATAAGTTATGTTCTAAGTTTCCACCATTGTTAGCGATACATGCGTTACACCGTCGGACCATGGACTGGCGAACTCTCTCAAATACACCCGGATTTTCTTAGATATCTGCAGCAGCACAGGCGATTCTTGCAACTAGATCCATTTCTGAATCCACAGGAGTTGAGTACTCAGCACTTTTCAAAGCACTCAAAGAAAGAAATCGAGACTGTTTAAATCCGGAGAGCGTGGTGGCCAGGGAACTGGTCCACCACGACTACTCCATCGGTGACCAAACGCACGATTCAGATGTTCCCGAACATGTGTTCCATAATGGGTAGGTGCCCCATCATGTTGAAACCACATATGGCGTGTGATATGTTGTGGCACAGAGTTAAGTAATGTTGGTAGAACCTCTTGCAGACAGATGAGATATTGTTGAGATCTCAGTGGAGATGGCAACAAATAAGGTCCAATTAAGACGTCACCAACCAAACCAGCCCAAACATTTACTGAAAAACAATGTTGAGCAGTCTGTAATCTTACGCCATGGGGATTCTCACCAGCCCACAAATGATCATTGTGGGAGTTGAACATCCCATCGCGCGTAAAGTATGTATGCTTCATCCGTCATTAAAACGCAGGATGAGAAATTTACATCTTGGCTACATTGATTGAGATGCCAATGTGCAAAACGTTCACGAATAGGATAATCTGCGGGGAGCAGTAACTGTATGCGTTGTAGATGATATGGATGTAAGCGTGCATGTCGTAAAGCACGATGAACAGACGTCGTAGATCCTCCAACAGCAGTAGCTACGACTCGTACGCTGGTACTCGGATTTCTTCTAACGGTACGCAATAAATGTTCTTCCATTCTTAGACTATGACTATGTAGTGGCCTGCCGTGACCATATCTATGATTTCGTAGGGACCCATATTGACACAAATTGCGATGCAAATTATTGAACATTCGATGGTCCGGTGTTTCTCTCTGCAAATACCTTTCCCGATACAGCCTCTGAGCCGCTCTTCCATTTCCGTTTGCCAAACCATAAATAAGGTGCATATCTGCAAGCTCCACATCCGTGAAACGTTCCATACTTCTCTGTGAGCGCTTGCAGCTAAAATGACTACTAAGAGAAAGCACATGTGCTTCTGTGCTTCTGTGAATAACGCCGCCTAGCGTCTAATGAAGGCGTTCCTGACTACGGATTGTTCTGCAATTTTGATTGCTTGTGATGTCCCTTACCTCCTCTTGTCCCCTACCACTCTAAGGTGTCCCTTAAATATTGGGACAAAGTTTAAGGGTTGCTAGAGGGGACGATAATTTGAAGAAAATCGCACGGGAACGTAGGGTGCAAAAGCGATGCTCAAGTACTACAGACACACAAAACCTGTAGTCATTAATTTAATATCCAACAAAGGTTTTGCATAATATTAAATATTTAAGAAAGGTTAAAGCGGTTGTTAAAATTTTGCTGCCTGTTGCCCAAAAAAATACACCGAAATGATAATAGCCAACCGTCGTAATAACGAATCATTCTGACACAATTTGACAACTTTGTGAATATGTAGCTCGTCAACTATGCGTTTCCGAACCTATGTTCCTAGGTGATTCTTGCTTGTTATCATCCCCTCTAACTCCCCTAAAAGTTTGTACAATTTGTTACGGAACACCCTGTATATATATATATATATATATATATATACATATATATATATATATATATATTTATATATATATATATATATATATATATATATATATATATATATTTATATATATATATATATATACATTTTTTTTTTTTTTTTTTTTTGAGATTTTTGGTTTTATGAATATGGTGTAGTTGAGCTCCACCACCTGGATAAGATACAACAACAACAATATATTTTTTTTGTAAGAAAAATACCATCAAAAAATAAATCCTATGACTTACTGTTAATGAATCAATCAAATTATTGTTATTTGCTGCTTTCTGTTGCAGTTGACTTAACTCCTCTTCCAGGGATTTTTTCTCTTCCATTAATCTTTGATTCCTTGTTCGAGATCCATCAAGGTCTTTACGTAATTCAGCTCTTTGTGCAAGAGACTCTTCCAACTGGTTCTCAAGCGTCTGAAATACGTTAAACATGCATTAATTATGGTGATGAGGGAGACTGATATATTAATTGTGATATTTCATTTTCCCACCTCATTCGTGTTTTGAGTAAACACCTTTGAAATTCTGTAACATTAATTTTGTGAGCAGTAGAATAATTGTAAGAATATAAACTGAAGGGGCAAGTGGATAAAGGTAAATACACTGCTCGACATTGAAAATGCAACACCAAGAAGGTGATGAAATTTGGTAAGAAGACAGAGACAGCATGGAACAATAAGTGATATTTATTTCAAAATAAATAAGCAAAATTTAGAGCGAGGACGGCGTCGGCTCAGTAAGAAGTAGGACCACCGCGGACAGCGATACACGAAGAAACACGTCTAGGCATGGAGTCAATAAGCCTGCGGATGGTGTCCTGAGGGATGGCACTCCATTCCCTTTCAACCATTTGCCACAGTTCGTCCTCTGAACGAGGCAGTGACAGGTTCTGCAAACGGCGTCCAATCACGTCCCACACATGTTCGATTGGTGACAAGTCAGGAGAATATGGTGGCCAGGAAAGCATCTGTACACCTCGTAGAGCACGTTGGCTGATTCGAGCACTGTGAGGCCGGGCGTTATCCTGTTGAAAAATTGCATTTGGCAGACCCTGAAGGTAGGGGATTGCCACCGGCCGCATTACATTATCTACATATCGTTGGGCCGTCATAGTGCCCCGAATACGAACTAGAGGTGATACGGAATTGTATGCAATAGCGCCCCAAACCATTATGCCACGTTGTCGCGCTGTGGGGCGTTCCACAGTTACTGCCGGATTCGATCTTTCTCCACGTCGACGCCACACACGTATGCGATGACTATCGCTGGACAAACAGAAGCGGGATTCATCTGAGCACACTACGGTTTGCCATTCTGCCATCCACATCGCTCTGGTCCGGCACCAGTCCAAACGTTGGAGTCTGTGCTGTGAGGTCAATGGCAGTCTTCTTAGCGGGCGCCGTGATTACAGGCCACGTGCAACCAGTCGACGGGAAATGGTTCTGGTTGACACAGGAACATCCAGGGTACCTTGCACGTGCTGCAGAATCGACGTACAAGTGACTTGCGGGTCCGCCACAGCTTGTCGGTGAATCCGTCGATCCAAGCGGTCTGACGTCACTCTGGCTGCACCTGCACCCCTCAATGTGGCTACATTTCCTCTTTCCAACCATCTCCGACACAGCCGATGCACAGTGCTTGCATCCATGTGGGTATCAGCTGCAATTTGACGTATGGACCAACCTCCCCTTCTCAGTCCGATCACCATACCCCTTGTAAAGTCGTCTATATGCTGGAAGTATCTTCGTTGAGGATGGCGTTGCATTTCCTTCTATCACACGTATCTTTCGAGACAAAAACCTAATTTCTCCGATAATTAGTCTGGCAGAAAAACCAACATGAACATAGCCCACTTTTCAACTTCATTCTCTTATATCTTACTTCACGTCTGTCGGAGAGCTGCGCATTTCATATCATTTGCATAACTCAGTGACGTGCGTCTACGGTAAAATTTGCATGAATTTCTGACCACTCCTTCTTGGTGTTGCATTTTCAATGTCGAGCAGTGTATGTGACTTTTGAATTTCGCCGATTTACACAAGTTCAAATTAGTGTGTGTTCAATTGTGTTAACTCACAAACACAATTGAAGGGACAAGTGAATAAACGTGATATGTGACATTTTTTTAAGTTTCTAGAAAAATGTTTCAAAAAAAAAAAAAAAATTATTACCTTATCACCTCCATCCATGGTAAAAAGTAAATTTTTCCAAAATTGTCACAAATCACCTTTATCCACGTGCCTCTTCAATTATTTGCCTCTATCTATGTGATAAGGAGAAAAATAGGATACTTACCTGCTTAATCTTTGAATGGAGGTAATGAAAGAATTAAATGTTTCACAAGGAAATACGATCGAGGAGGCGGGAGGGGCTTAAGACTAATCATTTTGTTAAAATGAGGTTACGTTGCATTTAATTACAGTCTCGCTAATGCTATCAAATCAGTAATAAAAATTGTTTCTACTACATTCAAGGCAGTAATAAGCATCGTTCCTATGTTTAAAATTATGTTATAAAACACAATTTTTATGGCGGTTTTTTGGTTGTTGTACTAAGCGGTTGTTCATCAATGGTGTCACAATTTTTTTTTTGACCCCTGCCCCCCCCCCCCTTTTGCCATATATTACTCTATTTTTTTCACAAACACTCACGGGCACCCTCCCCCTCAAAGCGCAACCTCATTTGAGGGTTGCTCCTTATTGAATAAAAATTGCTAAAAACGTTGACAGGTGCGAGCAAAAAATTTTTTTAAATAAAAAAACACCGACATTAAAAGGAGTGCTTAATGAAGACGAATCAAAATATAAACCCAGGTTCTCTTCAGCTACACCTTTGGTTTCTTAGCATCACAAAATAAGGGCTATCAAACTCTTACTTGGAAAGATTTCACAATCCCGATGTCTTCTTGATTTTTTTCCACGAGACTTTGCAATTCCGCTTTCAGCAATTTTACTTCATCGTTCAGTTCGCGATAGCGCGTTTTTTCCTTGTCTAAAGTCTTCCGCAATTCTTGACATTCTTGAACTAGTGGATTCATGTCTTTTTCTGCATTCTGAGGAACGTAAAATGTTAAATTAGTATCTTTTACTCAACAATTTTTTTTTTATAGATTAAACTTATTTCTTTCACATGAATGAACTTCAATGACTTGGATTTTCTCTACTAACTTTCTGAAAACCTAAAAACATAAGTAAAAATAAAATGGCAGTCACGGAGCTAGTAGACAAAAGCTGTAATTAAGCTTCCTAAGTGGAGCACCTTTTCACATTCCGATGAAATGATTTGTTTTTAACCAAATTACAAAAATTGAAATTTTTAAGTAAAGCACATTGGAGAAATATTTTAGCGCAGGTGTAAAATATACGTTGATCACAGTGCTACCTGCTCGCAGCTGCTGTGGAATTGGCAAATGTCCAGCTAAGACGAATCTATCTGAATGAGGAGGAAAACTAAATATTTGATATGCGTGCTCATTCATTTCAACATGATTCGGCTTAATTTAGAGGCTAATCCACACTTATAAAAACTCTGGCATCAGCCTTATTTTAACAGATAAGTCAATTTCCGTCGGCAAACCGGACGTTTGCCTTTGTATTTCATCGGTTGTCGTGGTCAGACTGTGTTTATACAAATTCACAAAGGTAGGATACCTTGAAATAATTAAAAACTCAAAGAGTACAAAAATGGTGAAAAAAATGTTTAGGTAAAAATTAAATATCTCTGGAATGGAAGGTACTATCGAGTCAAAACTTGTTTTATTCGATTTAGTGCACTAAAACCATAATAAGTGCTCATAACAAATAACGAATTTCACGAATTAAACTCGTCCGACCAATAGAACGTTTTTTCTCCCAGTTTGCTCCAATCCCTATAAGGTCACAGAAAAAGCACAGCTAAAATAAATTCTAATTAGTATCATGTTCTTATCTCCATTTAAAAGTCTGCATCAATGAAATAAAAGTTTTGAATAATGACAATCTTTTAGAAGGGTAGTACACACGCCACCAGTTTTTTTTGTTGAACAATTGCTACTTATATTTTACTAAAAAGCTTTGATGAAATGTTTCGTTCACTATTTCCTATAAAAGTTTCCACATTTTAACAACAGAATAGAAAAATACGTAATATAAGGAATTAAGGAATTGCCTCTCTCGCCAAACGACGTTCAAGTTCCATTCTCCAGAACAGCTTCCTGTCGTATGGGATTTGGCGCTTTGCGAATTCTTCTGATTGCGTTGTTTTTGGTTCGGGAGCATTTCCTTCGATTTCTCTGAGATAATCTTTCAATTCCTGCAATTTTTGCTTCAGTACGAGCACGTTTTCCATCCTACCTTTCCAGCCTGCCTCCGTTCCTCGTTTCAGCAACGTTGGGAGTTCCAAATCATGTGTCCCGACTTCTCGGAGAACCATCTAAAATTTAAAACAACTTTGGCACACCAATTTCCAATACAGAATTATTTCAAGACGAAGGGACTCATGAAAATAGTATAGTATTTAAGCTAAAAAATCTAGTAGTAAAGTATAAAACGGACATTAAAGTAAAGAAAAAAACTATTTTTAACGTATGTTTTAAGAGATGTTTTAACGTATGAGAGCTGAAGCTAATTCTAAAGTAAAATGATTGGCATCATATTTTCTCAAACATTGAACTTGTTCTCTTCCTTGGAAAAAAATGTATACAAAATTTAAAATAATAGCACTTAACATAGCTGTGACGATTTTCGTAACTCAAAGGCAGCAGGCAGCATTATTGCGATTTTTAGTTGTAGAATTCCAACGAACAAGATGAAAAAGAGATAAATACAATTAAACTTGCTAGATTTATGTTTTAAAGCACAAAATTTGATATTTAACTTCAAGATTTTATAGAAAATTAGGTATGGAACATTAAGATTTGACTGATGAAATTTCATGTTAAATAAGCTACAGGAATTGAAATTTGATACAAAATTGTAAAATAAAATAAAATGAAAGAAGAAACTTACCTTTTTAGCAAGGTTTATATCCTTTTTCAACATTTGATTTTCAGTCTTACATTCAGTTAAACGAATGCTTAATTGCTCTATTTTTTCACGCAATTCCCGAATAGCAGGATTATTCTCCATTATCTAAATTCAAAATGTAGAATTAGGAATAAATACAGTATTTATTGAACAATATTTATCATGCAAACTCTGCTTGCAAATAGTTTGTTGCATATTTTTAGTATTATGAGATATTACTAACATTTTTGTTAACAAATGAGATTATTTACTTGGGAACATTCGATACTGACTTGATAATTTATTTGGTTATTCTTAGTGTAAGGAAAAAATCCTTGAAAAAGCTGCCTATTAACTAGTAGATACACACACATGCAGCTCTCTTAAATGTAGCAAATGCACAAATTCTTAACAAAAATGCATTTTTTACAAACAATGACGTGGTATATTACAAAATATATGACAGTGTGATAATTATAAAAACTACAATTTTAGAAGCACTGTTCCCTAACTACAGAGAAAGGTTGCAGAGGTTTTCTAAAAGTGGCTGTAATCAAGTAATTAATCATAATTGTGTAAAAGAAACTTTTTTTAATTAAGTGCAGAAAAAAAGAAAGAAAACGAAAAGTACAAAGTAAAATAAGAAAAAAGAAATTAAAAGAAAAATAATTAATTGAATCAATGTCAAAAAATAATTTTCTTTTATTGTGTTTGTGTTTCATTTAATGTAACATTAAGTTCGTGTGTCTTTTTTTCCAATTATAAGAAAGAATAAGAATGAAATCGTATTTAATTTCTTTATTGTTTTTCAACTGACTTCAGAAATAATATCTATATTCTTTGAAAAATGAATCTTTAAATCTACGTGAGACTTGGAGAAATTGAGAGAAATTGTTTTTGAATTTTTAGTCCGTTTCAAAAAGAGGTAAATAGAAAACCTTCTTTATTTAAATAATTCTTGAAATTCAATCCCTGTTATATTTGTTCACTATCCTTGCATATATCTTGTTCCCCTTTTCAATAGTAATTTTAATTCCTTTTTTTCATCCACTCAATTACAAGTACTTTTTTTTAAAACTTGTATTGGATGACCTTTTGATGTTGATAGTTTTTTCAAATATTAATTCATTAATCGAATTTAATTAATAAATTTAATTTTGTATGATGGAAATGGTTGATGCGATATTTATCGGTTCGTGAAATACAGTCGATAATTAATGCTAAAATTTAAAATTTTAATTATCTCACGGAGTATTGACCTACTTAGATCAGTAAATATTGAACCCCCCCCCCCCCCATATTACTTAATTAAGCCTGAATGTTGAACATGCGTCACTTGACACAACTTTTGTTTTCGAGGTGGACGGTGAAAAGCAGACAATATCAATAATTTAAAAAAGTTTTCCATCGTTAGAGTAGTTGTAGTAGTAAGTACTTACTGAATTTGTATGAAGTTTTCACTTCTTTGCAAGTCTTTAAGCAGGAAAAGCAGTTTTATGGCAAAACGCGCGTACTGCTACTATCTGATGGTTTCACTGCTTTGTACGTCTTGCAGCAGAAAAAGCTGTTTTACAGCTGAAGCCCGTAGTGCGACTGTATGAAGTTTTCGCTGTTTTGTAACTCTTAAAGCAAAAACTAGTAGTTTTACAGACGAAGGCACGTACTGCGACGGTTAGAAGTTTTCACTGCTTTGTAAGTCTTAAAGCAGAAAAAGTTGTTTTACAGCCGAAGCCCGTACTACGACTGTATGAAGTTTTCGCTGCTTTGTAAGTCTTAAAGCAGAAAAAGTAGTTTTACAGACGAAGCCCGTACTGTGACTGTTTGAAGTTTTCACTGTTTTGTAACTCTTAAAGCAGAAAAAGTAGTTTTACAACCGAAGACATACTGTGACCAAAGATCTGCTTTGTAATTTTCAAAGCAGAAAAATCAGTTTTACAGAAAAAGAACGGATTGGAGCTGTCTGAAGTTTTCATTGCTTTGCAAGTCTTGAAGCAAAATATTTATTTTTTTAAAAGAAGGTTTTAAATTTACTATCTTTTTGAACGGACTAAAAATTACAAAATAATTTCTCTACACCACATGTAGATTTTAAGTTCATAGAGATTCAGAATTACAAATTGTCCGAGAATTTTATGACTGGAAATTTTTAATAGCTGTCAAAATACTTGTATGGTTAAAAGGAAAAACCTGGGGTGCGAGCAACAGTTAATAGTTGTATTAAAATTTAACTGACAATTATATTGCTGTCCAACCAATTTTTACTGATGTTGTAAGTTTTCCCACTGATTGCCACACTCTTTCAAGGGCGTATTTAAGGATTGCGAGAGAGCCTGGGCCCCCTCCGAAATCGAGAAAGATTTTTTCAAAAGTAGGTGTTCGGTTCGTGTTTGCTCAAAAAAAAAAAAAAAATCCTTAAGAAAAAAGCCCACTCTCTATTAACATTGTTTTCAAAGGTGTATGTAAGGAAGGGCCCCAGAGGGTCTTTCCCTCCTATACCCCCCCCCCCCGAAAAAAAATTCGGATTTTTTTTTTTTAAATAAAGGTAGTTATTATTATTCGGTTTAAGTTTACTCTTAAATTATTTACATACTTTTAGCTTGAAATACATAAATAAATAAATAATTATTGCTAATAATAATTCGTTAGATGGCACCAGGCAGTGGTGCAACCCAAGAGGGTCAGGGAGCCCTTGCGCTTTACTCAAGAGAAAAAAGAATGTGTCTTGGGAAAATGAAGATATTTCAATTAGAAAACGCATAGAAAAAATCCTAATCATTTTGAATAGAAATCTTTAAATGAAAAATATTCAACACATGTAGATTATTAGTCAGCAAATTACGTTTCTCTCTTTCTTCTCCTTCCCCCTTTTTTTCTGTCAGTCAGGAAATAAGAGTCTTTAAAATAATGCTACACTCAATAAATTTAAAATAAAGTAATCATTCCTCCCCGGCAAGAAATTTAAAATAAAGTGCAAGCATTTTCGGTTTCAGTTTTTTCACAAATAATTTCCAAGCTTTCAGCTAAACAAAACAAACCAAAAAAAAATCGAAAAGAGGTAGAAGTCCAAGTCAGCCGAGCTAGAAGGGGCACGTAATTTTCAATCTCTTTACCAGTGGTGAAATTAAAGAATAGAGTGCCTCTCAGTGGCGGGTTTAGGGTAGGATGTCCAGGCCCGTATATCCGCCAAGCATGAATTCAAAGAAATCTCATGACCCCCCTTAAAGAGTCCAAAGAGATCTTAAAATTTCGCTTTTACAACGTGTAATTTAATTGCAGTTTCAAGACTTCAATATCCAAAAATTTTCGGAAGAGAGTTCTTTTCCCGCTTCTTCTTCAATACCTTGGTCAAACATTGCCTCAAATGGCATTTTAGAGATTTAAAATTCAAACAGTTAACGGTAGTTGATATCCCCCCCTTACTTTTCTATAGTCTTTAGCTCTAAAATGTGTTTTTAGAAAAGAGAGAGCTCCCGAATTACAGTCTCTATGCCCAAAAATTTCCGGAAGAGTCCCTAAATCCTTTTATTATCCTAAATGTTGTCAGACAAAGCCTAAAAGCAGTTGTTCCTATCAAGAATCATGGCGTAAGCGGCGCTATTGAATTATTTTTAAGGGGCGTTTTTAAAAGTTTTTGTTTTCTTTTTCTTTCACGTGTGGCTCTCGTTTTTAGAGGGATCTTCGTGGAATTCTTGGATGATAAGTTTTTGCTCTTGGGGGTAATGGGCACCTCTGCTAAAAGTAAAATTTTGAACCTTCAGTTTAAAAAAATAGAGCTTAAAATTGCATTCTTGAAGCTTCAATGCCGCAAAATTTCGGGGCACAGCGCCCGAATCCTGCCTCTTCTCTTGACGGTATTAAAGATAACCAAAAATGTTTTTAAAACATTAATTTCGGGAGAGAGTCCTTGCTAACGTTACTACCAAAGATGGTCTAAAGTAACGATGGCTTAAGGTTTCAATTTTGAAAATTTTCGGAGGGAGATCCCTAACCACTTTTTGTCTCTTAACGTCTCCAAAGAGAACGCGAAATTGCGCATCTATACATCGAAAATCTTTCAGGGGAGGGTCTTTGAACTTTTACTTCTCAAAGATAACTTAAATGAGACTTCAGTTCAAAAAAAAAAAAAACTCATCTTCTTTTCTTTTACTCTATCATGAAGAAATATATCCTGAGTTGTGCTTCAGTGTCAAAATATTTCAGGAGAGATGCCCCGAGTCTTCTCAATTCCTTTAACGTCACTAAAGATAGCCTGAAATTGCGTGTTTAGAATTTAAGTTTCAGTAAGTTTCCCAGAGGAGTCTTGATCCTCCAACGTCATCAAAGGTAGCATAAATAATTTCAATTTTGAAAAAAGTTTTGGAGGGAATCTAAAATGTCGTAATTTTCTATCTTTTCCAAAAATTACAATATTTTAATTCAATTTGAAAATTTCTACCTATCTTACACTAATAGCGAAAAAAAAGTGGGGGGGGGGGGCTAAGCTAAATTATATGGGCCCCCTTCGAAATAAAAACCTATATACGCCACTGCACTCTTTACACCTCTTATGTTTATGTAGAACTCGAGCCC
This sequence comes from Uloborus plumipes, assembly GCA_038373865.1. Lineage (NCBI taxonomy): Eukaryota > Metazoa > Arthropoda > Arachnida > Araneae > Uloboridae > Uloborus > Uloborus plumipes. Next base: position 24,773 of record JAXGGA010008575.1, on the reverse strand, counting down.
CATGTTTTTCTTTTTAATACAGATCAGCATTATGACAGCTATTAAAAATTCCCAGTCACACACTTTCCGGGCAATGTGTAAGAAGTTCTGAATCTCTATGGGGCTTTAAATTATATTAACCATTAAGATTCTTTTGAGTGCTAGAGATTTCAACAGCAAGAATATTTGTAGCAAGCTTTAGGATTCTTGGGGCAACATGGGAGACCTGCAAAAACCCCTAAACATATTTTAAAACTCACCAAAAACGATTCTTTTTCAAGGAGTTTGTTTTACAATTTTTCCCTTATATTTTGGTGCAAAACCAGAATGCTGGACTTTATTTATCCTATGTGGATGGTATCCGAAAAGCTTTCAAATTGTCTTTTTTTATATAAATCTTGGAAACACCTTATAATGCATACGAATAGCACCACAAATATTCAGTAAAGAATTTTCCCCTTTATTTATATTTATACAAGTTACATTCACAGATATAATTAAGATTAAAAACGAAATTCAGTAGGCTTTTTACGTAGCCATTTAGGTATATTTATATTTCTGTGGATGCACCTCCCCCACTGTATATTATTATAGCTATGAGTAACTTTCACAATCAACCTCAATCAATTTAAAATAACAAGCAGTCCTCAACTCTTCAAGTTATAAAAATAAATTAAAATCGCTATTTTGTGTTTTAAGTCACAAAAATGCAATAGTAGCCCCAATAATACATGTTTTGGATATTTAAAAGACGACAATATATTACATACCCTAAGTTTCTCAAAGTCGCAGGCGTTGCATTCCTGATTGAAATCTTTTCTTTCATTTTTTCGTGCCATACTTCTAAAGATCAAATAGTACATTTTAAATTGTTTCAATGAAATATGCAGCAATAAACATAGATTTATTTCGATATTTTGTTCACAGAAAAGGGAATATTTTATTAAGGCATTACAATTACTTATAATTAAAAAATAAATTGAAAATGTAACATCAAACTACATCGTATATTCTTGATGTGAATGTGTTAATACAGAGGTGTTTACCAAACCTACGTTGAAGTGACTTGAAATCAATTTTCCGGTCTCTGATCAACGTTTTTAGCTTTTAAAGATATTTTTTTAGATTAAATAATATCGTTTTTAGATATAATGAAAAGGTATGTGTTACATTATTGACTCTTTTTAGCTATTGCATTCACTAAGATCGTTTTTTACCATTTTTCGGATTATTCGCCTGATTTGGGTCCAGAAACTTGTATTAATATCATAATGAAAATAATTATATATGTTCGTTATTTAAAGAAGGCTTTTTAAATACAGATTTGAATACGTTTTGATACAATCATCATGTTTCTCACAAGATTCGTCTAGCAAAGGTAAGTGTAATGGAACTGGAATGGTTGAATAATTAAGAATTTTACAAATATGGAAAATGCTAGTTAAAGTTAAAAGAATTTTGATTTGGTTTATGAATTTCATGAATAACATACGACCTGAAACTGCTAAGGACAAGCAATCTGTGAAAAGCAATATAGAAATCCTCAATCCTTTACATGCTATTTTTCGTTTCGTTTAATTATAAATTGGGTCAATTTTAATAAAGCGGAAATGTGTACATTTAAGTTTCAATTCATTGCCACAATACTAAAAGTAATTTTGCACACTTTGAAAACTACGCTAAATGAGGCTTAGCTTTGGAAAAAAAATCAAGACATCTACTTATAATAAAAACTGAGTATCTTTCTATTTTTCCCTCTTTCTATCTATTGTCATGCTTCTTTCTTCTGAACGCCAATGAACTGAAAATTGAACCAGGTACCAATAGATTGGTAATTTTTCAGGCTTCATTAGTTTTAATTTATATAATTATACGATTTTAATTAACGGAGATATCAATTAACAAGAATGAAACTTTCAATGCTGCAGGATGGATTCTTGATCTGCAATAGTTTCAGTTACGGCTGATGAAATTTTTAAAAAATGTTAACTTTGCAACTAAAATTAAGAAACCAGATTGGACAAAATTCGGTATGGTTGCACAAATAAAGAACCTTAAATTGTTTTTGTTACATTACTTGAAAATTATTTGGGGAAAAACTTCACAAGTGTCATTGAGTTATATATCACAGAGTCCTTGTGCCAAGGAATCAGACTTTTCCTCTGTTAACGACCCAGTAGAGTTCACTATATTAACAAAATATGAATTAGAGCTCTGAATGTTTTGTGAACTTTTCCCATTAGTTACTCCTTCATTGAAATGTGCGATAGTATGCAAAGGAAAAATAGTCATAAGATTTTAGAGTTTTACTCATTGTGTTTTTAAAAACATCTGGAAGGAAAGCAAGGAGGACTTGCTAGTTAGGAATGAAGAATAGCAATTGAATTTAGCTATTTCATCTCATATAATCCCCCGTTTAAGCAATTTAATTACTAGATTGTACAGGAAAAAAGCTCCCTAAACCAGTATAAGCCATCTACATTCTTTTTTAATGAAACTTCGACTTCTTTCTCTCTATTTTGGAGAAAAAAGAATAAAACATTTAAAATTAATACCGAAAGTAGCAACCCAAATTTAATAATTTTCCAATGATATATGGAGAAAATTTTACACCTATTTTAACCCATTAATGCCTGACATTTTTTTTTCCAAAGATATTTCGTATACTGGTTACAAACAGTGTTTAATGGACAGGAAAAATAATAAAAAAAATATTGTGTAAAAAATATTTTTTTTATTAAGGAAAGAAAAATCGTCCCTTAAAATTTACGATAGACCCCAGAGGGTACATACTTGTTTTACTAAATTTTTTTTCTGCCTACGATATAATATTTAAAAAGACATTTCATAAAAAGAAATAAAATCAGCAATTAACGTAAGCTGGGAAGCTGGGAATAACTTTGAAAACTTCTTTTTTTCTTGAGATTGTGAACGATATCATTTTTGATAAAAATCATATTAAAACTGCTACAGAACATACTTTATAATGGTTATGTGCTGCAATCTGTTAATGACGAATTGAAACAATACCAAGGTACTAATTGAACACTATTTGCTTGAAATGTTCATTTGGGAAATTCAGACCCTTTTTTGGACCGTCCCTAAAAAGGGACGCTAGGCATTAATGGATTAAGTATTCATTCAGTGTTTGGTTTGATGATTTTCAAGACGGTAAAAAAATGCTGATCTTTTCAAATTCTTCGTATATTTCTCTGCAATACCTTACTTAATACCTTTCTGAAATCCATATCTTAATTACTGACCTTTTGCATTGGTAATCAAATATAAGAACTTACTTCAACAGAAACTCATCCACGTTATATAGAAATTAGGAAATTTATACCAACATTTTTTTTTTCACATTTACACACTTTAGCCGTCTAGCAATGTTGTTGATTTGATTCAAAATACGTTTCTAAACAAATATTTTTTGTTATGAATGCATAAAATTCTAAATACCATTGAACATTAATTGATAACACTTAAAACAATTAAACTTCTTAGGATTCTCAAGAACTAATCCTAAAATTAAAAACTTGGTCAAAAAGATAGACTCATAAACCACATTAACGCGTTCAATGCTGACCTCATGACAATGGTAACCATCATCGGGCTGAAAAATTTTTTGTTGTCTAACTTACCAATTCCACTCCATTTTTAATGTAGATAAAGGGGAAAAAATTTAAAAATTGTTTTTTAAATATTCAATTGTGAAAATTTAAAGTTCTCCCTCAAGAGGACAGCCGTCCGCTACGTGAACCTGTTGCCGTCCTTCCGCGAGTTCATGCACTCCCAACGTGTATACAGACTGTTTAATATTTGGAATAGAATGTTTGATGTTATTTGTTTGTATTTTAAGCATAACCTAACTGACAGAACCTATAAAAGTGTTTATTAATGATAACTCTTAAGTTCGGACTTATTTTATCTGTATTATTTTAATTTCAATCACAAATATTTACGAGAAAAAATATTTTACTTGGAGAAGATTTACATAGGGAGCCAACAAATAATCTATTTTTAACTTTTTAAACATCTTCAGTTTTCTGGAAAAATACAATGTGGCACACTGAGCTTTTTCTCTCCAGATAGTGGCACTCTCCCTAAAAAGGTTGGCCACCCCTGAGTTACACAGTAGACCCGGTTAATTGAATCAGTGGAAAATTGAATCATTCACATTAATGAATTAAATCGCCAAAGACAGAACAATATTCAGCTTCATAGAACTAGCCGCTTTATTGAATCAAAACTGTTTAGAACAAGCGTGATTCGTATAAGCGGCGGCCACTGTAATTGCCAATTTATTGGTCCTGGATAAGCCACGTAAAACGCAGTAATAAGAACACAGGGATAGATTTACGTAGCTAATTCGCCACCATGTAAATTCATAGAGAAACTAGCAAAAATACCCGGCGTTGCCTGGGCCAGTAAAAATATTGAGAAACAATTTATAATCGCCTTTTTTTTCCCTTAACTAAAAGAACTCAAAACGTACCGCTTTGACGATTTAAAATGTCGCTAAATTTGCGGTAACCGTTTTGGGATACCTAGGATAATTGTGCTCCCCTCCCTACTTTATGAAAATATGCTTAGGTATTATAAAGTCAGTAATTTTTGTCAAAGAAAAATTGTCATTTAATGCTGAGAAAATATTGCTGACCATGAAATGACGCTAAAAGTTTTGTCCTAAGTGATTTCGAAATTAGTAGGGAGCATTTGACAATTATTTGTGCGAAAAACACAAACTAATGGTAGTTTTAGTTTTGAGGTTTGATTAATTTCGTATGCGGATTACTTTACGCTTTGACGTAAGTTTTAAAAGTTTATTAATGACAACGTACGGAATCGGCCAAAAAAAAAAAAAAAAAACCCTGAACTTTTCTTCAACTGTGGGAGTATTATCTCGATGATTAAGATTTTGGCGCAGATTACAAATATCAGACAACAATCGTTTTATTTTAGTTATATCGTGTAAGAAGCAAAGTATTATTACATAGTCTTTGGCGCCAAAACTGGCGTCCGTTGAAAAATTACCCATAATCTTAGTAATAATATTCTTGCAACAAATTCGGTAAGATACCTGTTCGATTGGATTCTAAGTGACCAATTGTAAGTACCCGCCCAGTCAGCGCAAACATATTTTTAAAAATACCGTAAAATTGTATTTTTTATCCGTTACCTGTTTAAGCAGGACCGATAAATTTACGAAACGGAACTACTTTGACATAAGCCCCAAATCGGAAATTTGGCGACTTTTTTTTCTCGCCAAGCAAAAAACCTATTGCCACAAAAATTATTGCCCCAAAACTTCAAAAAATAAACTCAAAAAATGGTACAAATGCAAGAAAATACTAAATTTAGCAACAGCAAAAACCTAAATTAGCTGTAAAAACCTAAATTGGCAACACCAAAATAGGAAACAGTAAGGCCCCTATATAGACGAGCCGGAGCATCAAGATTGAGTTTGACCACTTTGGATCCAGCTCCTGTTTGAGTGCTTGATAAGTTGTCTTTTCTGGCAAGGTATCGCGTTATTGTAATTTTTCACTGTAAACAATTATTAGCGGCACATGGATTTGGCAAATCTGAGCAATGCGCCAAAACTTTTTTTGGTAACCCTAGCTCCGCAACAATGAAAAATTGAAAGTAAAAGTTTATAAGTTGGATCCAAAGTGGTGAAAATTAATCTTGATGCGTCGGCCTGTCTATATAGCGGCTCTAGGAAACAGCAACCATAAAGAGTCCGTAGGGAGTTCCAGATTTGGCGAGTAATTTTTTTTTGGGGGGTAGGGGGTATACCAAAGTTATACCTTAGTTGCTAATCTCTTCAAGCGATTACATTACCGATACTCTAAAACACATACTGTCGGCCCCGCCCAAACGAACACTGTCGGTTCCAAGAAATATTTGATTAAGCGGAGAATTCGATTAAGCGGAATCTTTAGCATTGCGTCTATATGGCATGGGAAATATCCAGTTCCAGGAAACTTGTGAAAATAATTGATACAGTGAACAATTTACTAATAAAGGAATACAATTTATTCTAAAAAAATAATATTTTCACGCAGCAATGCACATTAAGAAACACATTGCTTAAGGATAAATATTCTACTTACACAACTAAGACTACAAAACGTTTTAAATACAAATCCTGGTAAAAGCCTGGATATTCCCCATAAAGCTGGAAAAAAAACCTTCATGATTAGACTTGAGAAAAGATTTGAACATTAAATACGGAAAGAAGAAATGATGCTCGCAATTTTAGCTTGCGAAAGGAATTGAGATGATACACTAAATACTGAATTAGTTTGTTGGAAGCCTTCGCGGATTTATGCGAAAAATGTGCTTAAATTGGAATGAAAAAAGCACTACCAATCGAACTTTTTCGAATATCGTTATAAATTATAGCCTATGTGTTATTCTGATGTATAAGCTACATTATGGTAAAAGTTCCATTAAAATCCATTCAGTAGTTTTTGCGTGAAAGAGGAACAAACATCCATACATCCATCCATACAAACTTTCGCATATATAATAGTAATAAGATAAGTATTCAAATTTAAAGCGATTGGTCCTAATTGATTAAATATGAAATCCATTGTTACGAAACGTGGTTGCTATAAAACAGTAATAATAATGATAATGAGAATTTTGAATGAACGCTTAACTAAATCAAATATGAAACTCATTAGCGGGCCGGGTTAGACGTAGTACTTTTATCACTAGCTACTTGTACTTTTTTGAAATGTAAACTGGTTGAATAGCCATCCACTTATATTTAAACTGAGTATCTATCTATGTCTGCTTCTTTTCCTTGAGCTAGCTGAACTTGCTGAAACTTCCTCCTCATTTTGAAGGTGCGAAGCATCTCAAAAATTCGAATGATTTCTTGATGCAGGAAAAAAGTAAAGGCGTGAAGTGCTTTTTAGGGAGCTGCCTTGGCGGCGAGTAGTTTGTTAAAACTTTCTTTACTACTTTAAAGGCGCAAAGCGCCCGTGCAACGCCGGACCACGCAGCGAGCTGTCAATTATTATTTAGGGGCAAATTATATTAGGGGCATTAGCGCTAGCGGGCCACGTGCGTAGTATGTCCTGAAATCTTATGAACATTAAATTATATTAAATAATATAACATCAGAATGAGGTAAAAGTTAGGGGGACGCATTATGCATCAACATGCCGCAGGAAGCTAATCTAGCTACCCTGACAGCTAGTAGTTTAATAAAAGCTGAACTCGATAACTGTTCTTCTTGGTTGTACGATAACGATCAAGTTCAACTTTGGTGCAATTAAGTCAACGCTTGTTTAATACTACATCAGTATTACGGGGGCGTTGATTAAGTGCAGTACTAACAAGAAAAAATTTAATTAAAAAAAACCTTGACCTTGATTACTGATCTCATATTAAGATGAATTTCCCTGGTCAAATTGAATCTAGAATTTAAATATATTAATTTGTTTTGAGAGGACATGAGAAACACGGAAAAAGAAAGAAAATTGCTAGTTGCAAAAGATGAATCAAGAGGGAATTTAAAATCCTCTTAAAAGTCTGTCAATATGGTGTGTTTGCGCAGAAAAATTTTGGACCTATTCAAAATGACGTCAGTCTGGCGCTCATGTGCTCTTGCTCTAAATATCTTATGTGTTGATTTTATCCTCAAACGAGAGGAAATCTTGTTTTTTACGGCTACATGGGGTCCCCTTCAATCAAAGACATAGAAATGTTGCTATTCAAGGACCAGCAGAACTATTAATTTCAGTCCATGCATGAAATTTTTCGGGGAAAAAGAATAGTTCTTGGTTAATGGAGAAAACAAGCAAGTGATGGTTTTCCTCGTAAGTGATTGAAACGATTGTGTTACATTCTCAAAGCTGGTGGTGATACCGGTGAGGAAATTGTGCGTGCTGCAGTATCATACCACTTTTATTGGTGAAGATGCTGATTTGTTGATTTTTTTCTCTGTACTTGTTGCAAAAATTAATTGATTAAAGCTGCATTACCACACTGTAAAAAATGAACGTTGTTTTTAAAATATAATACAGCTAATTTTACAGCAATAAACTGTAAATTAGCAATTTTGCAGTAGTAAAGAGTAAAATTGCTAGTTTCAGTTTATTACTGTGCATTTTAGTTTTAAGGGGACCAAGACGTTCTCGACTCAATAAATCCAGGAAAATTGGTTACTTTTCAAACCTGTATAAATTTTCACAAAATAATTATTTTGAAGTGAATTTTTTTTCTATTCCTTTTAACTACTATAGTGAGCATCATAGTGTTGTTCAAAACTTTCATTTATTAAAAAATATTTTTAAACATTGCCTGAATTAAGATGTAGTTTTATTGAGGACAATATTATCGATAGACAGTTAGGTACACTTTTTTCAAAAACGGTACAAAATTTTAACTTGAAATTTTCTCTGTACTTCTAAAACAGTTCAACTAATATCAAGAACCTCATTTAAGTTTTGTTTTATAAATTGAAAATTTTTAACAAAATTTAGAGTTGAACATTCCAAAATTTTCGAAATTTTCATCACCAAAATCAGCTTTTACACAAAATATTCAACAGGATTTCCAAAAAAATTAGGTTCACTAGAAGTATGTGCAGATAATAAATAATTGTGCCAAGTTTCAAACATATACTAATAATAGAACTTCTTTAAAGTGTACCTAAACGTCGAAAAAGTACATTTCGAGAAAACCGGCGAAAACAATTTCCCCCCTTGCATATTTCCGTACTGTTTCCGTTGCAATCCTTCTATTTTACGGGTTTCTGTTAACCGGAATTCTCATAAGTTATATATTTTCGGAAAGGAGAACATCTCTTCTATTTTTTAAAATAAAAAACTAAAATTCGATTTTTTAAAAGTTATTTTCGTCTTGGTCCCCTTAAACTGGAACCTCTGCTCTCCGCTGCCAGTATTATACTGTTGTTCTTACTGTACAACAGAGCTAATTTTGTAGCATTAAACTGGTAAATTGTGGTAATAAACTAAAATTTCTAGTTTTGCAGTGTGTTACTTGCGTTTTACAGTTTAAAACTGGAACCTGTGCTGCCAGTATTATACTGTAAAAACAGCGGTTTATTTTTTTTGCAGTGCAGTGATATAAAGCGAGGATCAATCCCCACTCTAATCAGTCTATGACATTTTTAGCATGCAATTTTTACTAGTTTACAAAAATTGCAACTTGCCTCTTTATCTTAATGCTTTGCACAGGGTGCGATACTGCATTCGAATTTGTAAAAAAGCAGTCGAGAACTTAGTACTGTGAAATGAGTAAAATGGGACACCTTGTAAAAAGTGCAAATGAACACATTTAAAATGAGTTAAAAACTCAGAGAACAGCTGTTTCGAGGCTGCAAAATGCAAGGCTATCATCAACAGTGCATAAAAACGAAGAATGATTCAAATGGTCCAATCGCTTCCGTTTCCCGCTTCTTGGGTCTTGTTGACTTGTTTGTCTCTCATTTCTCATTCACTCGACTATTTTAGTGCGCTCTCCGTTTTTATGCACTGATGATGGGGGTCAATTTACAGTCTCGAAACAGCTGTTTGATGAGTTTTTAACTCATTTTAAATGTGTTCATTTGTACTTTTTTTACACGTTGTTCATTTTACCAACATTCAGATCTGTTTCAATTGGAAAATCCTCGTCATTTGTAAAACTGAAGAAAGAGGCAGATCACGGTTATTTTGCACAGGTTTCTTCCACACTCATGCTCGCAATCGAATGTTGGTTTTCAAGATAGCTACAGGTTGAAAAAGCTTCTGTTGCAATTTTGACCACGTTCAATCATAAATTGGTTGGACTTTTCAAATAACATCCGCAATCTATCTTTCTAAAAATGTCTGGATTTTTAAAAGAAATAAAATAATTGAAAAAAAAAAAAATAAATAAACCTACAGAACCCTTTTTAGAAAAAGAAAAAAAACATTAACATTGTTTTAAACCCCATCAAAAATGGAACGACAGCCGCAAAATATCCCTTTTAAATAACTCACTATTCTCCACAAGTCCCCATTCAGGGGAGAGGCGATCGTTACTCCCTTGAGGGTTTTTGCATTGGTAATCTATATACATAAAAGACTACTTCTGAAACCGTATGTCCGGGGTAATCTTCCAAACTACTGGACCGATTTTAACCATTTTTGCACCGTTAGATAGCTACAGTAACAGAGAGCAGGATAAGCTATAATTTATTTCTAAAAAGCTTAGTTTAAAAAAGTTATTATGGAAAATAGTAAATTTCATTTAATTTCCCCATTAAATAATTTTCAGTGCATTGTTGCAAAAATTTGGTTGCCATGCAGCAACAATATTAATTGTAATCATATTGAAAATTTTGAACTAAGGCTTCTCTGGAGTAAGTATGGAATTGATTGCCTTCTAAGGATTTTTATATTTATCTGAGCCAACAATCGCTAACGGGTGAAATCACGGGCGTCGTTGGCGGGGGGGACGAGGGGGACATGTCCCCCCCAATATTTTGAATTCATCAGAAGTCCCCCTCAATATTTTAAAATAATAACTTTGGAAAAAAAATCGGGACTTTCATTTCTGAATCAAATTAAATTAGAACTCCGATAAAATAACAAAAGCTTCCGTATTTATTGGAAAGACCGTCTGAGTTACTTTCCTATGCAGCTATCTCATGCTTTTTGTGCTTTTAGCAACCTTATTGGAGCAATCATTTTTCTCCTGCAAAACCCATCACTACCATTAGCAGATTACCCAATAGGCGCTTGAGATGCGAGTCTTGGGCCTCAGGCGGAGCGTCACATCCTCAAAACCAAAATTTTTTTAATTTAAGGAGTTGCCAAGGAAAGTCATGAGTTTGAGTGAGAAATGCTCAAAACCCATGGAAACTAACAGTTACCTAAGGATTATAGGCTCGGGCTGAAGTCGATAGGACGACTGCTCCCAATAGGGCCCTGCATCCAAGCAGTACCCGAATTACTAATTTTTCGGGCCCAAGACCCACAGTATAATTTGGAGGCCCCCTAAAGATTCAATGGCAAAATGCGGTGGCTGATTTACAGGTTTGGGGGGGGGGGTCTGTCAAAATGCATTTTTGAAGGCCCCTTTGTACATCTCAGCACTATATAAATCATTTATCATGTACATATTTGAATCCCCTCCGGGGCTTCTATGGTCATGGGGCCCCTACAGTTAAAACATGGTAAATCTACTAGCTGCAAGAATCAATAAAGATTCTCGTTCAAGAAAGTTTTTTTCGAATTAATAAATCGTTATTTTTTAAAATAATGTTTCTTTAAAATATACACGTGTGCTATTCCCATAGCTCTTATGCTGTGATATGCCTTTAGAAAAAATTGAGACCCCTTAGAAATATAGGAGCCCCAGTCCCCAGGAATAGGTCTGGGGCCCAACTTATTAAGGTGGAGGAATTTTTCTTGGCGTGATCCCATCTTTAGTTCTTTTAAAGGAAAGGTAATTACGGGAATAAAAATACATATTTAGTATATTTTAAATTACATACATACGATTAATAGTTTGCGCAAAAAAAAATAAATAAATAAATAAATAAACATAAGTTTTTAATCAGTGCCTGCTAGAGATGATTCGGGCTTAGCCCGGACTGTGTAAGTTCAAACAGTTCAGTTTCACAAACACAACGTTAACGAGTAAAAATATTTATGTCCGGATTGCTTTGTTGGGGAAGAGTTTGAGAAATGGCATATATCACTTCATCTATCACACATCGTTTCTCGAGGCCCTCACACCTGGAAGCAATTGAATGGTCAGTAGAAATGGAGGCAAATGAAACAACCCCCGTGGTGCTTGAAAGGCCATTAAGAGGCAAAAGGCATAAAACGTCTTCCTTCTGATGAGTGGTTGAAAGGTTGAGGGTTGACAAAATTGCTAAAATTCTGGAAGGAGTATTGTAAATAGTCATGAGAAAGATCCTACGTTAGATAATAGATACTACTGGTAAACGTTAGAATTCGTTAGAATTCGAGACTGGCTGCATTTTATTCGGTTCTCACATCACAGGGGGTCCGAACTTTTAAGGAGATGCGCCGTAGGGTCACCGCAACTTGCGTTATCTTACGGGGGATCTTGTAAAACCGTGTGACAATTGACAATTCAAGCTTGCGGGTGGTCACCAGGAATGAGAGATCAGTATTGGATGGGCACTGTTTTTTTTTCTCTTTTTAGTCATTTTCCAATTGGCCTCAAGAGAGTGCCTTCAACAGCTGTTGCCTTCTTTAATAACACGCGCATATTTTCGTGATGATTGCAGTTCAGCTACCAACGAACAATTTGCTTAAAATATCAAAGGGAAATTAGTATAAAAATATTAAAATGCTTGAAAACTATAAAAAATCTGGTACGTTTTGTAACAAACGAAAAGCGGAAGAAACAAAGAATAAAAAACGAATGAAGTAAAAACCTTATGTCCACCCTGCTGAGAAAACTGAACCTTATGTCTTAGCTGTCCAAAATTGTGGGCCTTATGTCTGTCAGACCTTATGACCCATGGATCTTATCTGGACCTACTTAAGTCTGCCGGATCTTCTGTCTATTGTACCTTTTGAATTTAAGCCTTGGACTTGGACCCTTGGTTTTGGACGTTTTATCCGCGTCCCGTGAAAAACAGGCAAATGCTATGAAAAGTTTTTTATATCAACTACTAATGCTCTATCATGCTGGGAAGGAAACGAGCTACAATCAAAGCAGGTGAGGAAAAAAAATTACATATTTCGCTATCTTGGTTTGCAATTTACGAATTATCTTAACGTTATTAATTTCAGTCGTCAGTGGGGATATAAGTTTCTCAAAACTGAAAATAATAAAAAATCATCTCATGTCAAAAATATTAGAGGAAAGATTATGCAGTCTAGCCCCTTTGTCTATTAAAAAAGACATCTTTTCCAATATCGATACGGACATCATTTTGAAAGATTTTGCAGAAATTAAAGCAAGAAGAGTGATTTTATAAGCACATTTTTATATGACTTTTTATTTTACTATGATGTTACACGAGAGGGTGCGTTAAGAATAATATTTTACTCCAATTAATTATTTTTTATATTATTAGTTTTATAATCTCCTGCTATTTTTATTTTTTAAAATCACTGCTTTTAATTTTAAAATTATTATAACAATGCAAATAAATGTTCCAGTTCATTTGAAAAAAAAAAAATTACTTTTGTCTTAGTCTTGGTCAATCATATGTGCTTGGAAAAAAACGTGGGTTGGTGGGGGGGGGGGGGGGGCGCCAAATAATTCTCTGCTTGTGCGAAATTTTTACGTCGGGCCGGCCCTGCTTGATATTAAATCTCGTTTTAGCTATTTTTCGAAATAAATATAATGTCCGCACCTTGCATCTTTCATGTTTGATTTTGACTTATTTTGAGAATCTATTCACAGCAGAAGTAACTACTTTAATATTTATCGCCAAGAAACGTTGTGTGTCACTGCTCTTGAGTCTGTGCATAGAATTAAAATAATAATGCTATTATTACTACCACTAACTACTACTATTATTAATAATGATAATAAATTCGTAAAATTTAATTTTATGTAATGAACTTATGATCACATTATTTTGAAAAATATTCGCATGTTTAATTTGAAATTTGCTTCATATATTTTTGAGAGTAAAATGAACCCTTGTTTAAGTTATATTTTACGTTGAAATTTAAATTTTTTTATCTGGAATTTAAAAGAAAATTAATATGCATTTAGCGTTAAAATTTTAAAAAAACTTTTCATAATACGCGGTTTTTGAAGAAAAAAAAATATATTTATTCATTCCTTACATTATTTTTGCATGATACTAAGACTGTTATATATTGAATAATGATCTAATTGTAATTGCAGTATTGAATTGGATGCTAAGTTCTAAAAGTAAAGTAAAAATATTTACTTGACTTTTTTTTTTTTTTTTGAGATGCTAATTTTTTGATCGAAGTAATTTAAATTTTTAAACAACTTAAGTAACACACAACAAGAGAAAATTACCTGTATTTTCGTGTTAGCTTACTAATTTTTCTTACTTTTGTAGTTACTAATTGATATACATTTTTATGACATTGGAGTTGAAAAGCAAACGTTCAATAATAGTAATGTTGATAAACGAGATTTTTTATTCCAAATTAGAATTGTATTTTCAAATAACTAAGAAATAGTTTACGTGGAAACTATTCTGTTTTAACTTTTAAGTGATGAAATAATAAGGCTGGCTTAATTGAGTATTATTTTGATAACTAAATTATTTTTTAAAAGTTGAAGCCGACAAAATATTTTATCACTGCATTTCCATAAAAATCTTTAAAAAGAACTGAATTATCATTAAAGAAAGCAAGTTATTTATCTTCCACACAAATTATTTTAAATTGAAATTTTCAAACCTAATTTTTTGCTTATTTCAAAATGGAACTTTCAAAATTAGGTGAAAGCATCGATCTCAGTATAGGCATAGTTGAAGCAAAAACAAATGCATGCATGGAGGAGAGAAAGGGTAAGAAGCAATAATTAAAAAAAAAAAATCAAAAGGAAAAAAATAATATTAGAAACATTTTTCACATATTGTTGAAGATCAAATGCCAGATGAATAGTTATAAAGGGAATTTTTCCCTTTTCGTATATTTGTCAAAATTCGAAATTTGAATCGAACATTTGTCCTTTTAAAGTTACCAAAGATGACCCTTCAATTTTGAAAAAGTTCCGGGGTGGGCCCTAAATCTCCCCTCCCCTAACACCAACGCAGATCGTCTAAAACTGCGTTTTTACAATTACAATTTCAAAAAAAGTTTCGGGGCAGAACCCCCGCACCTCCGTTTTCCTAAAACAATCAGATATGATCTATAATTGTGCTTTTAAAATTTCAATTTCCAAAAATGTCCAGAGAAGCTCCTCCGAACCTCTTCAATTACTACCACTGTCAAAAATTGTTTAGAATGCATTTTTAAGACTGCAATTTAAATAATTTTCCAAAAAGAGGGAACTCTAATATCTAATCTGCGTACTATCAACAAAGATAGTCTAAAATTGGGTTTTTAGCAATACAATTTCGAAAAAAATCCCCGATCCCCCCTTTCCATAGCACAATTTGAGATAATAATTGAGTTTTTAAAGTTTCGATATCGAAAAATGGACGGAAGAGCGCACTCGAACCTCTTCTCCCATAACATTACCAAAGATCGTCTAAAATGCATTTTTAAGATTACAAATTCGGAAAATATTCCGGGGGAGGTAGCCCCGTACCTTCTTACTTCTAGGTAAATAATATATTTACGATTAGGAACACATTCTCAACATGACTTCCCTCTTAGAAATAAGCTGAACCCATTTGTTTCACTCTGTATTTAAGATGCGTTTGAAATTAACGAGGAGTCGTTAATTTCATACACCCCCAAACTTTTTTGTCCCCGCGATGGGTCAGAATATGACTCCTTATGGTTCTTATTTGAAAATTGCAATGTTCATTGATCTTTGCAAACTCTAAACATGTTTAAAAAAACATGAATTTTTCCTAGCATTTCTTTTTTTCCAAAGTCCCCCCCAATGTTCAGCAGCCAGCGACGCCCATGGGTGAAATAAAAAAAAAATTGATTTTGGCAATAGTTAGAGAATAGAAAGTGTTTATAGTCAAAAAAAAATCTAAATTACGTACATAAGATGTTTTCACCTCACTAATGTTGTCCACGAGGATAGAAACTAATAATGGGACTTATTTAATGGTTAATTTCAGTGCGATTGATACTGTAAATCTATATTTATTTTAATCTACCAAGCTTATAACATTTCCTATTTACTCAAACATTATTTGTCGCTTGCTATTTTTTTTAGCTTGCATTATTTTTTTATAGTTTATTCATAACATAGCCATTGTTTACAGAAGTAGCCATTATGTTTATAGATATACTTTAGTGTTGGGAAATTTATGAATGAGTTTCACTAAACCACCCTACACCCACAGAAACCCGGGCAGGGCCGGGTACCCGGCTAGTATTTCAATATTGCAGTTCAAAAAAGACATTTTTGAACCATCTTTGATTCTAGCAGATGGGATGTTTTGGGCTCTTCTCAGGATACGTTTCGCAACTGAAGTCCAAAACATGTGAGATCAACACTTACACACCAAGATGTGTAGTGAAGAATGTATAATAAAATCAATCGCCCCCCCCCCCCACCCCCTAGCAGCATAATTTTATCGGCCATTCATCGAAACCCGATGAAATTCTCATCGGCCGATGATCGGATTCGATGAGTTCTCATCGGGTATTGCTCCAATATGTCTCATCGGCCAAACAGAATCCGAGCAGCAAAATCCGATGAGTTTTGCTCGAAATACGATGAGATTAGGAGCAATTTACGAGCACTGCAGTCCCGTGCCGATGAATTTAGGATCAATTTTGGATGCTCGGCTTATTTTCATCGGGAAAGTTGATCGGAAGGATATCGCTTTCCGATGAAAAGTAGCTCATCGTAAACTGTGATCGGAACGATGTCATCGTGAGTTACGGGCAGGGTTGCCAGACGTCCCGGATTTCAAGGGACAGTCCCGTTTTTTGAAATATTGTCCCGCGTCCCGGGGAACCTTGATACGGGGCGGCTAAAGTCCCGTATTCTGGCTAGAAGCAGCATTTTCAAAACGAAATATTATTTTCAGAAAAAAATGAAGTAAAACAAAAAAATGTGAAATAGAGTGATAAGAAAATGGATTGAATTATAATATTTTCCTGTTCTGAAGTAATGTTCGTGTTCTATTCATTTAGAACAGAAATTGTATCAATCAATTCAACAAAAATTCGTTGTAAAAGTGGTGTGTATCTCCTTTGTAAATGATTTTACTATACCTTATTATATAAAAAGCCCTTTTCAATTTTTCAATTATGTAAGAAATATATGTGTTCAGCTACTATTAGTCGCTAGATTTTTTGAATCAATCAATTTCAATCTTTTGAAATTTGCTTTGCTTCGCTTTTATACTAAAAGGTATAAATAAATGTTATTCCATTTAGCAAACAAATACGCGTTTTAAAATCATTAAGATACATAATTTTTACAATGAGCGGCAGAAATATAAATTACAGTGAGCTTGATGGTAACCTAAAGACCATCAAAACAAAGAATTATTGCAGCAATAAAATCAAATAGCAAATATGATTTTTGAAAAAAGAAATTTTCCGACAATGTATGAGTAATTATCATGTTATAATATTGACAAAACTGTGCAGTTTTGCCCAAAAAATATTAAATTTTTTTATTTGTTTTAGGCTAACTTCTTATAGTGAATTCAAATAGTAAGGTTTAATTGTATGCCTACTCAATTTTAATAAATTTTTTGTTAATGACTCATTAAAACTATTTTGCATTCAAATTTCCCCATTGGTAAGTCTAGCTTTTTGAAAAAGTACATACTAAACATTAGTCATCAGTAGAAGCGACTATTATATTTTTCACTCCCAGACAGGTCAGTCATTTGGGACAGCAGGACAGGTGGTCATTGGCCTCCCACCTGGTTTAGGAAAATTAATGTATTTACATATGTGGCCTTTTTTTTTTTCTTGATTTTTTTTTCGGTATAATTTACATTGAAATTTGGAAACATTTACCTTTTGCCCCCCCCCCCCCCCCGCCCGGCAAAATTTGAAATGATGGGCCTGAGTCAGGAAAAAGGGGTATAACAGGGAAATACGAATTTTCACAACAATTAGTGTTAAACCTTTTCCCACTAATATTCATGACGAAAAATAACTATGCAATGGTAAAAAATAAAGTTTTTATTCACGTGATCATTGTGTATTTTTTTTTTTTTTCATTTAATTTGAGAGACATGTTTAATTTTAAAGTCACGGTTGTTAAAATTCAAATTTTAGACGTAATCTCACAATCTCCCAGCCCCACCCAAAGAGCCTGTCCCGCATTTACAGTTCTTAAATCTGGCAACCCTGGTTACGGGATCAGTTTACGAGGAGTTCGATGATCGGCAGAGCAAAATCCGATGAGTTGATGCTACTTGGGCCTCCCTTGAAACATTTCTAGATCCGCTTCTACCCCCATTAAAATAAAAAACATTTATCCCTCCAAATCCACAAAAGCATTAGTTGTTCTGAAATTGATTGCAAATAAGTTCTGATTAGATTTATATTAAAATGAAGAAATCTATAGAGCCTACTTTCTCTCAAACTAACATCGATTTTTCTTGCAAAAGATAAATATTTTCTCAAGTAGTTGATGTTGCAAATTATGTCAATCATAGCTTTTGAACGCTTAATATTGGTTTCAACAACAAAATATGCATCTTTTACTCAAATAATAATAAAAAAAAGACAGAATATGTAGAATTTTTTCAGTTTCTCAAATTGTTAGGGTTCTTTTTCAGTAATTTTCAACCATTAATTTTTGAATACTTAATACTGGTTTCAACAAAAAAAATATGCATATCTTACTCAAAAAAAGAAAAAAAAAGACAGAATATGTAGAATAAATTCAGTTTCTCAAATTGTTGGGGTTCTTTTTCAGTAATTTTCAACCATTAATGTTTTTTTTGGGGGGGGGGGGGAGGGAGAGGGGCTGACCTCAAACCTCAAAGCAAAAGTAATTGCAAGAATTTTATTTATTAGTATTTAAGCAAAAATGTCAACAGAAATTGTATTTCAGCTATTTTCTTCAGACTAATCGATCTCGTGCAGAAGCTCTTTTGAAAATCAATTTTCCCTCACTAAAAATGCTTATAACTCTTTTCCTGGTCAGTTTAGAACTTTCAGAATTTGGAACATGGATAAAATCTAAGAGAGCATTTTTGAACAGTGGAAAAAAAATCAGATTCTTTCTCCGAGCTGCAAAGGCGGACACATTCTGCGGGTGTGTAACATGTTTTGTGTTTTAAAGAATAAATGCTGTTACTTCGTTATAAGCTATCTTTGAAAGATTCGATTTGTGATGATTCGTTGAAAGCTATCTTTTCCACAATGAGAAAGAACAGTAGTAAAATATTAATAGACATCTTGCGAGCTGGGCAATTACTTCAACTATACAACGTACAGTTTTTAAAACTATAAACATTTACTTGTAACACAAATAAGTAAAAGATAAAAACACTAAAACCATTGGAAAGACTTCCGAACATCATAAGCACTTTGGACGGGAGCGAGCAAGCAGCTTGCATTAGTACGGAGGTATGTCAAGAGAGCTCCGCTAGCAATGGTGGTTCCTTTGTTCATGAGGCGGAGTGGAAGTAGAAGTTGCTCAGTTGAAGTTTAAGTTACCCTTGGAGTCCACCACTCTAGCATAAAAAAGTAAACTGGCTAGTAACTGAAGGACAGTAGTTCAAAATAAAGGAAACTAGAAACTTCAAGAAAATGCTTTTAATACCTTTTGACATATCTACATACAACTTTTCCAAGTGTTAAATTTCATTTTCTTTTTCTTTTCAACCAAAATATTTTACCTAAGTGACATAAACACAGAATTTCATTTAATTATAAACTAAATAAGCTGAGCCAAATTTAGCTTCCTCTCTTGGATAATCATCAGGAAGTGATGGGCGATCATCTTTGTATACTTTACGAGGCAAAAATGATTCTGGTCTGGTCCGCTCAGTTTTATGAGGATGAATTTGAGTATAAAACCCAAAGTAGGGTCGCTCAATGTTCAATTTGTCAAGCATACATCTATCCAGAGCAGCTTGTGTCTTCCTGCAACTATCAAACAAGACGGTAAACAAATAAATAATGCAATATTTAAAAATACATAAAGGAAAAAAATAAATAGAACAGAGAAAAGTAATATTAGAATTGAAGGGCTAGCGGATAAAGGTGATAAGTGACAATTTTTTTAATTTCTAACAAAATCTTTCAAAAAAATATTGTGTTATTTTTTTAATGGAGTTTTCTCAATGGGTAAAACAGGGCCATACTCTTAGTTACCACCCATTTCTGTGACTTGTAGATGTGTCTTAGTTTTCTAAAAATAACCTATAGATTTTTGCATTTTTCTGTACATATCAATTGTCACATATCACCTTTATCCACTTGCTCTTTCAATTACAGATCTATTGCTAGTGCAATAATCGTACAGAACAAATAATATCACGAAAATCTGAGTTTGAAAAGTCCGAGATCCTGCTTAATTCGTCCAGAAGTTTCTCTTTTTTTTTCACTAGTAAGAATGCAGTCTTTTTTCATTGTCTTTCATGGAGCATTCATTAGCAAACTTTCGAACAACATATTTGCTTTCTAATTGTCTTAAAAGAAAATGGTAGCAAAAAATTTGCTTTTGTGCAATGAGATTCCACTAAAAGAAAAATATCTGATGTGATCACCATGTTACTTTCTTGTATATAAGCAGATTAAATGACAAACATTTTTAATAGCTAAAGATGCTTTTTGGTATCTGCAAATCAAAGTCCTTTCCTATTATATAACTTCATTAGCTTCCTTCAGCAAGGTAATGTGGTGCTAGTACTCGTCAAGTGGAGTGAAATATTCATGTAACTAGAGACAAAGTAATTCATGACAAAACTATTTGAATTGAATTTGAGGGTGTATACAATTTAGATTTTTTAGTTGCTCAAACGATCTTACATAAATATGTTCAAACATCTCAGAACATTTACGAAAATAGATTAACGGATTATTAAAATAGAACTTTAGCTGGAAAATTTTTTGTTGCTTCATTACTTTTTACACTTTGCACGAGGAAGTAAAAGTTATGTACTTATTTTCATCATCCCAATAATGTAAAATCGTAACTGATAGGAATTTCCTGTATGATTCGAATTTCCTGCAATACGAGACTGCGTCCTCCCCAATTACTTCGAATGTTTGACTCTACTGCAATACAAATAACCATTCAGTCCAATTATTGTCTATCATTTGATGTCAGTTAACTTAGTGTTTATTTTACTACCAGCTGCATTGTCCAGCTTTGCAGGGTCTATATTGAAAAAAAAAAATTTTTAAGTCTCTCAAAGTCCCGATCTAAGTCGATATTTTACCGGCACGCAGTACAAAGAATTAAGCAATCGCCAAAAAAGTTTTCAATACCCCCATAACAGGAAAAGCCTAAAAGCAAACGCAAGAATTTTATTTTTTCACACTGAAGGGAAAAAATGGCAACACTTTTTCTTATCAATGATTTATTTCACGCTAAATAATTCCTATCATGTTCATGCAGACTTTTTTTTCCAATTTAAAATTGATGTTTTCCAACTTTAAAAAGCTTATGCCTATTTTCCTGGTGAAGATATCAATTAGCAATTCCCAAAACCATAGGAAGGAAATCTTCTTCAAAGGTATTTTCCCTGATCTTTCCAACAAGACTAAAATCGAGAAGATCCGGATAATTATTTTAGCTAGAATCATACTAAATATTTTTCATGATTGGCAACTGCTTAGTGAATTTTTTTAAAAAGATTCCAAAAGAATAACTAAAACAAATGTTTTACGACTTATTTTCAGAATGGTAAATAAAACATAATACTACTCAAAATGAGTTTTAACCCAAAATAAATTTTTCTAGGCAAAATTCAGTGCAAGAAGTTTTGCAACTCAAATATTGGATTTTAGTGAACAAATTACATCCGAATTTTATAAAGAGATAAGGCATTAAGAAAATGCAACAGATGTAACCTTAACTTGCTTCTTAAAAAATAAGCTTGAGCAAGCCTGATTTCTTCAAAGTTATTGAAAGCATACCTAACTGACTTTCATTTAAATTTTTTTGATTAACATAATTTGACAAGAAAAAAAAAGAAATTCTAAAGCTTCAAAAATAAATGTCACAAACTTGTTGAACCAATTAACTACTGTAAAAACACTTATTTTTGTGATCCGTAATTTTCACAAAAATAAAATAAAGATGTTTGGTGATTTTGTGAGCTGAAAATTGTAGGAATTTCGCATTACGAGAGCTGAAAGTTGAAAAAAAAAATGTGAGGCTTACATTTTTGTGATTAAAATGGGTAATCAAAAATCACAAAAAATATTTCTAAGTTCTTTTACACAGTAGTTTTCAATACTCACACACAGACATTGTTTTCAAAAATATATACAAAACATACTATATACACTTGATGCAATAAAAAAAAATTCTTAGTAATTATTCAGTTATTTAAGAAGAAAATTATGCATCAAAACATACTTACTATCTAACTTCCATTTTAAGACTGTTCCATTCTAAACAATCTGCAAATTGATCAAATTCTTCACGGCAATGCTTTTTTACTTGCTGAAAGAATTTAAGGCCACAAGCTGTGACATCTTTTCCTTCTTTTAAGCACCGTCTAGGATCATTTTCTTCACGCCGGCATAACATAAATTCCTTTGAAAAAAAAGTTCCTTTTATATTTCTAAAAAAGTACATCTTAAAAGTTTTATCTGAAACATAATTTACATAAAAAAGAAGATGAATATATAAATTTCAGGATACATAAAACTTATTTTTACATGAGTGATACATAGCATTTTTTTTTTTTTTTTGATAGTTCCTGACTTACACCTATCATACTTTATGAGAAAAATATTTAATTGCATCTCAATCTTTTAGGAGTGTTTGGTGTTGGAAACACAACCTTTTCAAACCATCAGTATGTTTAAAGAATATTCGGAGATAAATGGAAAATTTTGGTTAACGTTAGAGATGGGACGAAACTTTGGTTATTTCACCGAAGCTTCAGTCTGGCCAAAGCATGAGGTATGCTTCGAAATCAGAAAGTGGAGTCGAAACCAACCTAAAGATTCTTAAAATTAATAAACTGGAGGAGTCTGTCCAAGGAGAGAGTAACCCATAAATTGATTTTGCTGAAGGCCATGGCCCACCTTTGGCTAATGTGACATTGAAGGATATATTGAGTATGGTAAAGAAATAGAAGATTAAAAGTGACATTCATTCATGGAACTATTTGATTAAATAACAACTGTAGTTTTGATGCTTTGTCTACTCTTATTTTTACAATGGCCACACATTGAATAATATCAAAATTAAAAAATAATATATCTATTCTAATAGTTGAACGTTTAGTAGTCAAACTGAATTTCAAATTTTGCTTTACCTCCCCCCCCCCCCCCTCCCTTTACGTCCCTATCTTGTTTAATAGTTGTTTGTTCAGTTTAATTAAACTCTTTTGATTGTTTTTTAAAGCAAAATTCTTCCTGCAGTCTCATTTTACTCTTATATAAGTACTAAGTTTTAACAGTTTTTAATTTCGCTGTACGTAACATTACAAAAAATGAATTCCAACACTTATTCTCTGCCAATGTACGTTTTTATGGAATTGTCTATCAATGAGGTTTTTGAAATGAGTCAATTTATATGCTTAGATTTCAGCTACAATTCTGACAAAATTTTATTACTTCCATGCAAAACTTTGATTTTCTTTTTCATACACCCAAATTGAAATTTCTTCAAATTATTTTTACAACATATTATTCGATCAATTACTATTTTATTTTCAAAAAAGACAGCAGCTGGCAGTAAATTTTCTTCCATTGTTTTTATTTAAAAAAAGCTATGCCACTAAAAAGCAAAAAACCTTTTTTCAGTCACAGACCATTTGTTAGCGTGTTGTATGAATCGTTAGTTCCAATAACCTCGGTTGGATTGCGTTTTCAAATAAATCGTACTTTTCTGTTGGCTCCAGAGAAGTGCGATATAATAACGGGCTACTGCAACAATTCTAGAATCACGGGCAGCGCAAACCAAACTAGCGCACTGAAATTTAACTTACGTTACATTCTTGGTTGCAAAATTTCCCAAAATGTAGAGCTCCAGCTTTGAGAAAAGGAGTGGACAAATTTACTTCTTGAACCTTCAGTTCTTCCTCCGAAGGTAAATAAAATTCTTCAGTAAAAGGCATAGCTGAAGCTATATCTATTAAATAAAAAAGTGATTAATATAGATAAAAATTAACAAATCGTATTACATTAATGAGAGAAGCAATCACATATTTTAACCTTCAAGCGAATTTCCAAAACCAACAACATAAACATTACGAACGTTGCCAAACTTTATAAAAGTTTTAAAGGAAGACCTATGCGATTGCCTCCGGATTATCTGCCTTGCCTCCAGCTCTGGACAAACATAGAAAAGATAGGACAGAATAGACAGAATTTATTACACGAAGAAAGAAGTTACAACCAGAGCGAAGGCAGGAATTTAACCCACCGTCTCAGCATTACGAGAATGCCGTGCATACAAACAGCACCCTATTCTAGAGTCCCTAAAAAAAACTTTTATCCGTACCATGATCCGTACGATTGATAGCTCTTCGCAACCCAGAGCTCGAATACGCTACCTTGCGGTGATTTACAAAACAACCGAAAAAAGGTAAAGCATTGCGTTCCACATGTACCTCTAGGCCCTAGAGGTACAAAGAAAGCGTTTCCATAATACACCATTGTTTTACCCCAGAGTCTAGGGGTAAAACAAGTAAATGGATATTTTCTGTGCCAAATTAATTGTGGAGAACAAACATTTGGATTTTCCTAACAAAAGTAAGTGGTACTAGTTACGGATTCCGGGCTGTTGTGCCGTGGTCTGAATGGCTTTAATCCATACGTTTCGATCGCAACTAGCGCCCTCTACCTTCCGGCTCGGGATTGACAGATGACTGACCTAAGGCTAAAAGAGGGGAGCTGACTCGTCCGACATTTTGGTTCCAAAACGGTGGGCATGGAACCACTGGTATCTGTACTCAAGTCGCATTGAAGAAAAGTGGAAGCTAAGCTTGAATTGTAGCTGCATTGATGATATTTGACTATTTTTGTCTATATAACAAAAACATTTCATAAACTCAGGCCCGATTAAACAAGGCA